>DWTT01002395.1:0-10131 GCA_018250895.1 Carterocephalus mandan | reverse complement strand
CTGAGTGGGATTCGAACCCACGACCCCTGGCGCAACAGACAGGGTCACTACCGATTGCGCCAACGGGCCTGTCTTTTTTTGGATGACTATAGCAAGAGATAGAGCAGATTGGAGAGGCCTAGGGGAGGCCTTCGCCGCCGAGGCGACTACTACGAGTACATAGTACATAGACAGAGTAACCTAGCTGAAAATCAATCAACTTAGTTCACTATCATTAATATTTGTAGTAGAAATAAAAGGCTTTTTATTATTTTTATTTATTTATATCAAGATCTAACAGGTTCCACCACCTGCCTAAAACAGGTTGTGGCAAACATTACACAAAACCCGTAGTTTACTAGTCTTTCAAATGGAAACAATATTTCTGGACACATACCCAATACCTACCTACTTTACTACTTAATTAAATCCTTGATTAGATTAGATATGATTTTGAAGTACCTACATAGTTGCAACTGGCAGGTTTAAACCTACAGACGACTCTCGCAAATCTCAGGTCAGCAACCCTTAGCAATACCCCTTTATCCTTAGATACAAAAATTAACTGATTCAATGAAAAGTACTGATTCATTAGTTTTATTCCCTTCATCCGGCTCAGACCAACAACAGAACACCCGTTTCTATGTTCTATGCTGGGTCATGAGTGGAATAGTAGACTTCACATACTTTCTTGAACATTATGAAGAACTTTCAGGCATGTAGGTTTCCGCACGATGTTTTCCTTCACCAGCAGGTGATTTAAAGCCATTGATTTACTGCGGTGGTAGTAAATCAATGCATAAAGCGCGCAAGTCATTGGCGCGTGACGCTTGGATTTGAACCCAGACCCCTCGTCCCTGGAATGATAGGCGAGATCGTTAGCCACTGGGTTCACTAAAATAATTGAAACTTTACCATTCCAAACGGCACACGAGCTGTATACTAGGTAGGTACATACTAAGTATTCTGTGACACAGATATAACACAACGGGAATGGGTATGATAGTGGTAATCTGTCGGTGCTTCTAACATGAAAAAGTCGAAAAATCGCAAAATAGTCCCTGCGCCATGGTAATACGCCCTATACGCCCCTACGCCCAGCGCTGTTCGTTCGTTCCGAGTACTTCAGTCAGAGCTCTTATCTTATATCTAGAAGGATATCTTTGTATCTAGAAGTAACAATATTTTTGTGTCTATACTACATTGATTGGGTAGGTAATGTAATTAAACTGAATCTAGATTTAATACTTACATTGAAACTTTAACACACTGGCCGTAGCTATGCCACAGCGCAGCGGTCATATCATAGTATAAAGAAGTCGCTCCGCTCTGGTCATATCGATGATGTGGTATCATCTATCTATAGGTATAGGTGCTACAATCTAGTTAATTAAACTTAAGTAACTAAAATTACCTTTAAGTAATTAAAGTAATAGGTAGTAAGTAGGGAAGCATTTTATGAAGGTAAGTATGCACTAACTGGTAGGTAAATAATTGTCGTTAAGTAAATTGATGAGGGATGATTGAAGATTTTAATTAAGTAGATATATGTATAGGTAATCTTATAAAACTTTGTGCCCAGCCATATAATTTAAATCGTGTTACCAGTCTTACATTACGAGGCAGATGTCGCGAAATTAGCGCGAAATGCGAAATAATAAAGTGACGCTATCCGACTATCTGCAACAAAACATAATCATGGACAAAAGTGGTTTGAATATCAACGCGATACGAAATGCAAAGCGAATAACAGCCTTACAACCAACCACCCTTTATTACTGTGCTGTATTTATTCTCAGTAAAGCCTCTATTGCGGGCTCTCAACACGGTAATCTCGAACAAGGATAGATAGTACGCAATGTATTGTGACGTGATAATATGATTCTCAAATAAAATTCGCATGCGCGGCGGTCGTCTCGAGGGCGTACGTTATTGTTTTACAAAACGTTGTATAACCCTTGAAATGGCAAAGCAAAAGCGACTCCACTTCTTTTCATAAAGGAATACTGTTGATTTTGTTACACACGACTTCAGCCCTTTAACAACTAGTGCCGATGCGTCGGCAGATGGCGTTGCACGATCAAAATGTCGTGAATACATCGAGTGCACTAAAGTAATAAAAACTTTATTGTAACGTGATAGAGCACAGTTCCGATGGCGGATTCTGCACATAGGACCAATTGGTGATACGAATAGGCCGTCGCCCCGCGTTCGTCAGCATTCGGGCGCCGTCGGCCGCCGCGCACGTGCGCGCCACAATCGAATGAGGACCAATTTTCGTCAAGCGTGCGCTCCCGGTCGTATCGAGATCGTAAACTCTGCTCGCTAAGCTAAAGCTTTGCAGTACTTATCATACGCCTTGACTTTGAGTTTTTTTTGTGGCAACTCTGAGTACGCTGCAATGCTTCGTTTGTTTTTGTAAGCATTAAAGTATTAAACTAAACTAAACTTGTACTATTTACTATGTACTTAAATAGAATAAAAAACATCTGCTAACTTGCAAAAATAAAATCCAATTGATCGTATGTAAAAGCGAATTAATTACCTACTTACCTAATTTTACCAATATTAAGGACCTAGTTTACCATTCTGTCAGTAAAAGTCAGAGCGTCATTAATTATTGTAATTAATTTTATCTCTTCTAAAATAATAGTTAAGTACTACAATAGAAACAAGTTTGTGTTAAATATGTATTTTATGTACTTTTATAGTTTCCACTCCAGTAAGTTTACATTTAACTGTCACCCACCACACAACATAGCATTGGCAGATAGAGGTAGTTTTAAACAAAAATCTTATACAGAAAATAATTAGGTAATTTTAATTCCTGACTATCTACTTTCACTATGGTTCAAAGACTTCTACGTAAATATGGTAGCTTACGTAGTGTTATAAAGAATTAAAAGTTTTATTAAGCTCCTTGCTTCGAGTCCAACATTAACTGACTGTTTTTATGGGAACATTGATATCAAGATCAACTTTTACTACAGGGTTCCATGTTACCTTGTGTTCTAGACCATACAATATTTTTATCCTTCATAAGAACCTATTAGATTACTAACTTTCTCAAGCCGCAGCGCTGTTATTACATACATGATTAGTCTAAAACTAATTATATTTATAAATAACAATGAAGATAACGTGAATAGAAATAAAACCGTTTAAAAAGAACGTGAATCTTCGTTAACACGCCATATTATCTTGAAATAACGCCAAATAGCGTGAAAAAAGTTTAGCTTTAGTCAAGTAGGCAAGTATTTTTTTGTTGAACTAAAACGTACGAGTATACTTTAAATAATACTTATAAAATTTTTCATTTTCCTATTTCTTAAGGATCTAAGTCAGACTTTTTAAAAAAAAAATTTTTTATTATTATTTTATTTGCAGTCAGTCTACCTAGTAGCTGATTTCATGGCAACGCATTGATGCAAACAACTGAAGGATTACGCCTATAAATATCTACACTAAACCAAAATATAAATTACAAGGGTGCTCAGCCCCTTACAAGAATACGGCGAGACAGCGTCCGAAGCCCCTCGCAGTCCTTCACATTAGCCACCCCACATATCCGCGGGACCGTTTTATAGCCTGATAATGTTTGGAAAGAATTGGTCTTCACGCCAAATCGCTTCGTTTTCTAGTATCTAGTTTCATTTCGTTATCATTCCCTACTAATTGTTTAAATTAAAGCGGATCTAAGCCTTCGATCACGGAAGAAAAAATAGAAGCAGAACGATGATGTTTAAATGCGATTTCGGCCTATGATAGCTCTTTTTGAATTGAGAGTCCTTTTGGTGGTGACACGATTTGCACTACCCATATATTTTCTTGTGATCGAATAGTCACGTCATAATAGACAGATAACGATAAAGAGCTTGAGGTCTGACGACTCGAATCATTGTGCTTGCTTGAATCATTAAATCCACGATAAAAACCATTATTGTCCCACTTTTAAGCGGGTCTTTTCTCGCAACGGGAGGGATAAGGGAAATGTGCAACATGCTGGTCAAGTGCAGTTTTTGTCGGACTTCAGAATTTATTTTTATATTTTTATTAGGTAGGTAGACGGTATTTATTAAATAACATCATCACATTTGTATCGCCGCGCCGGTTCGCAAGATTCATGATACCTAGAAGAACGCGGCAAGAATAACAACAACACATGCCTTTATTAGTTTAGAAAATAATACGTTGACTTCCATTCTACACAGTTGCTATAATTAATTTCTTAAAATATAAATCAGGGGATTACAAAATACCTATCAGAATAGAATAAAAAAAGGATCTTAAAAATATATATGAATTATTTAAGTATTTAAATTATCTAGGAGTTGTACAATTTTACGGAAAAAAATTAACCATGTGAGTGTGTAGTTTTCTATTTTTAATTATTTCAAGTAAATGAGTACATTAATGGAGAACTCTCAGGTAGGTACCTACGCACGTTTCCTCAAGCGGCATGTGGCGGCACGCAACATTGACTTTTTCTATGTTATATGCGATTTAAGATATTAAATGTCACCTACTGTAACGGTGTAGAAAACGTCTGTGGAAACCTGCATGCCTGAGAGTTTCATAATGTTATAAAAGGCATGTGAAGTCTACCAATCTACACTTGGCCAGTGTTGTGGACAGCCTTACCCCTCACATTCCGAGAGGAGACCCGAGTCCAACTGTGAGACAATCTCTCATCAGTTCCCAGATTCTTCCAGGCAAATGTATAATGTAGATACTAGGTAAACATGAGTCAATTGTAGGATTTGTAGGTGGGCCATTGTCTTCGCTCATAATTGGCTGTAGCCGGCGGCATGGCGGCTGTTATTGCTCGCTGTTTAGCAAAGTTCGCAGCAAAAACACTCCTAAGTAAATCGTATTATTTACTCTTTTAGATATTTAAATCGTAGTAGTAAGAAAGAGGCTACCGCGAGAGTTTTCGTGAATAATTGTTTTATTCCTGTACGTGATTTTTTTAATCTCTCTAGAAGTCTAGATGATTTTCGCAGCGTAATTTTTTTAATCGACTGTTACACAATACACCATTTCATGCATCATTCAACATGAAACACATTTCATCTAATATGATGACAGATCTATTTTTTGGTATCTCCTGCAGGTTTGAAAGGTTTCGAATTATGAAGTATGAAACAATATTTTCTGCGTATTCGAAAGATTACCTAGAATTGACTAGCGATTTTCATGTATGGAAACCTCCGTTATACATTGGTTTCTAGGCTGGCTCAGCGATCTACGTCAACACTGAACGCACAACATCAAGTACAGTGACAAAATAAACTGCATAGTTAACTAGGTATGGAATTGATGAGAGCAATGATTTGTCTACATGAATTCAGCATTTCATTCATAAGTCTGGTCTTTTTTACTAGTAGAACCTTTATGTGCGCTTATCTCTTTAGACTACGTCGTACTATGTCGTACTACCTACAACTCGTAGTATGTGTAGTAGATTCAATAATACGTTCAATTAATGTAAATGCAATTGAAATTGGGTGACGACAAACAGATGATAACAATTTAGGCAATATCACTGTTATAATCTAACCCTTCACTATTCGGTTGGCTCGTCTGCACGAGCAATGTAAAGTGAACATTCAAACCCCCCTGCACGAGTCTACATAATATATTGATAGGCGAATTTCTTTCGTTTCAATTTCCGAGTACGGACAAAATATGTATTGTGGTTTTATATATTTTGCAGGTTTTTGCATTTATTTTTTATTTTTATACGCTTAACACATAAATTGCACTGCATTGGCTTGGTAGACTTTATGAAAAATATCTACGAGTTTAAGGCCCGGTAAGTAGTCGCCAAATCTAGCAAATTAGTAATTAATTAGGTATCGTATATAGGTAAGTAATTAGGGTTCACTTTATAAAAAAATACAAACAACATTAAAAGGTGAAAAAAATAATCAGTAGGCTTCATCATATTTTCGAGAACGTAATTATTTCAAATATGTACATGCTTGCATTATTTATAATGTAAAAAAATCGCATAATAAGGTCTGAAAAATGTGTTGAAAACGAATTATCAGACAATTTTACGTACTTATCTTGTATGCTAAATAAAGTAAAGTTGAAATCAAATTTTGATAAGTTATTACTTAATACAATAAATTATTACATTAATTTTTAAATTTAAAGCTACAAGTAAATTTACGCCAACCATACTCTGTCTCAGTTACGTAAATAAACGCGAATAGATAGTGATCGCTGAGGCTCACTGCTATACGGACGTTTACAAAATCGCTCTGTGCCGCGAAATCATTTACGCTCGAAATTTCTATTACTTACCTACTTTTAGTTATACTCAGTAGACCTTCGATCAATAATGATCGAAGCAGTAGACAGTTTTTTTTATTAGAGTCAGTTTAGATAAGTTGAGTTTTCAGTCAAATGACGTTAGATCTATTTTGTTTAATTATTACTACGCTACTGAGGTGCTTGGAGTATTAGTACCTACTAGTATGACGGGTGTTTCGATAATTTTGCTCAAGAGTTTATAATAATATTGGATTATCATATGGTTTTTTAAACTGGCAATGTACAGCGAACATTCAACCCCATCCAGCCTATGGCAGGCATTGTCACCGGAACAAACTGCGTTCGCTCAAACATTAGACCCGTAATTGTATTAAAGGCGGTCAAACAAGCTCGTTAAAATGCCGGACGTTACCCAGCACCGGACAAAGATTGCCTGTGAGCGCCGAAAGGGTTATTTCGATTATGATAAAACTGTAGTTTTCTTAGATTTATGCCAATATTACAACCGTTTATTAGCTAAGGATGAAACATTGCAGTTCACATAATTATTTACATTATGTAATATGTGACATTCGAGTTGTCGACAAAAGGCTGTAAACCTTTTTAAATGTCTGTATTTAAAATTGTGAATTGTATTGTGTCGGGACAAAATGTCCACCTTTTAGGTATTTTAGTATTTTACCTGTAATAATGCAATGAAAATGATTATGATTATGATATTATTTAAACAACGATCAGAAAAGCAATCACAAATAATAGGCGAATAACGTATATCCTCTTTTCTCTCCAGATTCCCATTTTGAATTGTACACCATTCCTAGTAAGTATTAAAATAAATCCTTATCCTTATGGGATTATTTCAAACTTTTAAATTGTATAAATTAAAGTATTCCGAGGGGCAAGAATTAGAAGGCTTTGTTCTAAATGCAAACGCTGTACAAACTCGTCCTTACGAGGTACAGAACAAGATTGCCGAGGAGTCCCTCGGGACGGATTAGAATTTTAAACAAGAAAGCCCTATGAAATATCCCATGGTGGGCGGTGTTTAAAAATAGGAGGCAATTTCTGGATATCATTATATACCCATAATTTGCGATGGTATCTGTTGTTTAATTAAGTTAATTTAATTAATTCCAACTTAAAATGCTTTCATACTAGTTTTGATTTCAGTCCCAATTATGTTTGTATCCCTCGTTGTTTTTAATAATCCTAATAATAATCACTAGTTAATCATCTTATATTTATTTTATCTTACGTTATCCATATTTTGTTATCCGTTTAAGTGAATAGAGTGATTAGAATAGAAACATAGCCATACCATCAATAATATCGCGATCGTATCGTATCGCATCTACAAAACCGTGCATTTCCTTAATCCGATACGTGTTCTATTTACGTTAAAAAGAGTTAGGATCCCACGATCAGATCACGTTTAGATTTATATTTGATGGGCACGCATACACTCTAAAATAGTGCGTAGCGTAGCGTGCTTAGATTTCTGCTAAGAGCTCACCAATAAAAAATAATGGAGCGACATTGCGTTAGAAAAACTAACTATCCATAACAGATATACCTATTTGAAAGGAGATGTGTCCTTTGTTTTGTTTACCGGTAATTTACTACAAAATAATTAATTAAAAAATATTTAAAAAAAAACCTTTTTATAACTTTTTTTTAAATTTTAATTTCGAGCATTTTCATCGGAACCTAATATGTGTGCCAAATTTCAGCTCAGTGGAAGTGGGTGAAATATTAATTGCAAGATTCCAGGACATACATACATAGATACATACGAGTGAAGTTAAATAAAAGCTTTTAAAATAGAGTTATGTGATTTATCCACAGTAACAACCAAGTAACCAAATGACTTTTTTAACATAATTTTTATGTGGCTTTGCCTATCTTGAAATGCCCTTTAGCCCCCTTATGCTCGGAGTCTGGATTTGTACCCGGTGTATGGCAAATGGGCCTTAGGTTATTTTTTTTGTGAAAGAAAAAAATAATTTACCCAATAATTTAGGTACTTACCTACTCAATACGTGTTTTACATAAAAAATATCTTATATAAGAACATGAATATATTATATGAGGATATCAGGGTGTCGTTCTAGTGAACGAGTTCGACCTCATTGTGTTCGACGGACATGAAGAATTTGAGTGTTTACGACGCGTCGAACCGCGTTCCAATTTTAAAAGTTCATTACCATTGGTCGACTCGATACCCAAAGATATTCTTGTCGGAATTATTTCCCGGTTAGCAGTGTTAGCACGTTCTACGTATACAATTAGTTGGCCAATGTTGGCGCCAACATTGTGGTGGGTGCTCATTAAACGTCTCTCAAGCTGTCAACAAGCTAAATTATTTTGAGAGTTGTTGCGTGTTGCGTCACTGGTTTATTTCTTTGATTTCCAGTCCCCGGTATTATAATGAGAATAATGATTGAGGTTTTTTTGCAATGAGACAACTGAGCCCTAAGCCTAATGTATAAACTTTACATTTCACATTTTGTACAGTCTGTTTTTGGATTGGCTGCATGCATTTAGAAAGATCCCCGATGTTCTAATAGAAATGGTAAAGGGGTTCGAATCATTGCCGTTAGTAATAAAGCTGCCCGAAGGTCTGTGACCAATGACGGGTTGTGGTATAGCCCTTTGAGACACGTCAGGAGTAAGTACTTCAATGACCCGCTAATGGTCTGAATGACAGAAAACTGAAGAGTAACATATTATTGGGTGCAGACTGAGGCAAGATTATCTAGATTGCTCAACCCATACCAACTGTTTTGTGTTTTTTTAATAAATTAAGTATTTTCCTTCCGTAACATAATTGCCAGCCAGTCTTGCATCTAAATTTTTTAATCAGTTCTGATTGTAATTATTTTTAAGTCCGAAGACTATTTAACGACTCAGTGGCACGTTCGCAGGTTCTGAACTCCTAATCACCGAGCTTTGGGTTCCACGTTCGATTTGCGCTTTGGTCAGATGGATATTAAATTTGTCAGTAGGTCGTTTACGTTAAATTGCATTGTCATCTGCATTAAAATTTCAGTCAATTTATTCTTTCATTGGGTTAGAGGAAAGTAACCAAATATGGAATAGTACCCAAAATACGGAATCTAACCTGTACTGCGGTAGGAAATTCCAGATAATTCCATATTAGGGATACTGATCCATATTTGGTTACTTTCCTGTATTACTTTCCTTCCTCATTAATTTAGGTAACAATTTAAATATTTGTATTTGTTTCTTGTTAGAAATATTAACACTAAAATTACGTTGTTGTTGTCGAGTTTACCCATAAATTAAAATGTTTACCTATAAGCCTATATGCTATAGCTAAAATCGCTCGATCAAGGTAGCCGCTCGAGCAATGTTAAGCTAAACCATCCGGCTATTTGCATGCGACATTGCGAGGACCTATAAACTTTCCCTTCTTTAGTTTAAATGCACCACTTAAGTCTTAATTTACGACGACCTCACTATCAGTGGTCTGATCTTTTAACTATTAAACAAAGGCTAGTTAGTACAAACACACAGATTAAATACAAATAAAAGTGTGTCTACTGAGCATTGACAATGACACTCATTACCTCGCAAGAACATTGACCTCAATATGATACGCGTATGGTAATCGCGCTTATAATTTTCCGCGCTCGGATACTAAAGAGTCGCCTATACTTGGAATGAATATTTATGACGAGAACAAATATCACTACACACCTCTCACACAAATTTAATACATATTATGATGTTTAAATGTTGCTCAACGTGTTAATTAAACGTCAGTTTAGAGCAGTGATTCCCAAAGTGGTCTATATCGACCCCTAGGGGTCTATGACAACCTGCAAGGGGTCTACGTCAGCGAAAAAA
>DWTT01002394.1:0-10131 GCA_018250895.1 Carterocephalus mandan | reverse complement strand
ACACCTCTCATTTTTTGTATAAAATAATGATTATGACGTTATCACGTAAATCTATCGTCCGTAAACCGACTTTACAGATAACCATATTTTTTAATTTGTTACTCGTAAGATACTCAACCTCAGAGCGATGAGACCTGTATATTCATTAATCTGAGTACTAGACCATGGAAGCGTCATGGCTTCATGATATGACAGCGCCGAGTGCAGACATTTTGCTTAATCTGAAAAATATCTGTAATAGATTCTTTTCAATTCTATAAGTACATGCTTTAACTTAAACCGCCGTTAACAACGAATCAAAATTCATGTGTTAGCTATAAGTATATGTCTGTGTTTTTATAGAAATGAAATAAAATGTATTGCTATCTTAATTCAATCTCCCTCCTCATTCGTGTAACATTAACTGTGTTGTCGCAATTCAGCCCATCGTCGGGCGGTCCCGTTTAACGGAATCTTTTGAATGTTAATCTTTCGTCTATATTTTAGTCTGTGTCGAAACGATGTTATTCTATTTCGGTGGGAGGTAACGTGTTAACTAGGATGACGGTGTTTTATTGGAACTTTTTTTGGTCGGAGCCGTCCGATAGACGCGTCTGCATTCGACCGAAAGTTGTCAATTATATCGGCGTAAGCGTATTCCGGATGTATTGATGTAACATACGGATTTATTTTCATCGCAACTGATTCTGCAGAGGTTGTCAATCGACATCATTACGATAATTGAATAAACCATCAAGCATTGTATATTCTGCGTCAAAATTGATTCGAGAAAGTAGCAACGCAACGTAATAAAAAAAAAGATTAGATTCACTATGATTCAATAAGCTATAGATATATTTGTTTGACCATCGTACTAACAAACTGTACATGGTCACGACCACCCCTGAAAAATTGATCGTAATGAGATCAAGACAGTGACGTTTGTTTTAAGACGACCGAACAAAAACGGTACATGGTTGTCGGGCATCCGTTTCGTAACACGCGGCACGGGTCGTTGTCCTGCGGCGGCCTTGCAGCTGATATAAATTTAGTGAATCGGATGGCAGGAGCTGCGCACGCGCCACCGCCCGATGCGCTCGATTAGGTAGGCCGATGTTTCCTACGCGCTTCGTGTTTTTTTTGGTTCACCACGCGACGCTCTCCATGTCGCCAACACATTGAATCATCTGCGCGAATCGTCACGCAGTGAGAATTTATTATGTTTGCTGCTATCGTCGCTCGTCACAAAAGGGGCTTGGCGGTACCTACATCGTGTTTTGTTTGCTGTGTTTTTGTAGTAGTACCTACTTTGATGTTTGTATTTTTCATTGCGTCCATCATACGAAGATGAGATGTACCTTAATGACTTTGAAAACTTTTGTCAGCATTATTAAATTTGTATTTGTAATTAACGTAATCTTTGCCATCTTGTATCTTAAAAATATCTGAACGTCCGTGACGATTCGATCAGATCCAATTACTTTCAGCCTAATTATGTGCTGCTGTAGGCTGACAACTTGATGAAGACTGTAGCAAACCGCTGGATTCAGAAGGCACAGCACGTAGTGCTTGGGAGAGGCTTATATCTAGCATCGGACCTCAAAAGGACGATGGATGGATGGAAACACTTTCAATTACGAGTACATCCACACCGACTGGATTTCTGGCGATCCTGTAGTAAACTGTTTGCGCAATCCTTTTTACCGCGCACTTGTCAACTGTGGAATAAACTTCCTTCTGAGGTCTCATAGGCTATGACATGGGGTTCTTCAATAAAGGCGTAAAAAGAACTCTCCTTCAGGGCCGGCGACGCATTGGCAACTCCTCTGGTGTTGCTTATGTTCATTGGCGACGGTGACTACTTACCATCAGGTCCATCAGGTCCGCTTGCTCGTCTGGCTAAAATCTATAAAAAAAAACCTACTCACCTAAGTGCGACCAACTACTGTAGGTCAGACTGGTGTTCTTAACTAGGCCACTGTTATCCAATCATTATGATCCACGAAGCTTTTAATCAATGGTCTCAGCAGCTGAATCTATTGAGTGAGTACGACGTCGAAGTCGATCGTTGCGAGATCGAAACCGGAATGGCGCGCTCGCAATGGTGCGAGCCGCGAATGTAATCCCACCTGTTGCCGGAGCTAGTTTTTACAGCTACAACTGTAAGTTGTAACGTTGATACACGCGTTATTACCTCACGACCGTCGCACCTCGCCGACCGGTTCGCCGGAGGTGCTTCTAACATTTTATGTTTTCATTTAATGCTTCAAATACGAGTACATATTTAGTATGAAACATTTATTTGCCAAAATAGTTCATGCTACACAAAATCATACAGTACCTACGAGTACATGTTACGAGTATGTTTTAGGGTATTTTTTGTATTTTTTACACAATTTGAATAATTCTTGTATGTTACAGTGATCACACAAAAAATAGGTCTGCATTCAGCATAGCTGCAGTTGCTGAAACTGCAACACTGATTTTCAGTATTTATATTGTGCGAAGGAAGTGCGGAATGTGAAATGGATGGAATTTATTTTTGAGTCAATTATAATATCGCCAATATTTGCATTTCTTTCGTAGAGCAAGGACGGATAATATATTTAAAAAAATTATGGAAAATGTTTTATTTTTTCGTAATCTTATTTTGTAATAAAAGGCGTCAGAGATGGGAATACGGCAAACATTCTCATAAGTCTTGCCTCCACTGCAGGATGAGCAATCGCGATGAAATATCTTTCATGGTCGTTCCACTACTCGTAATAGACTTACACTTACTTACTCGTACATGTGAAATCAAATAATAATATGTATTTTTGTCGCTCTCGTCTAATAGGTACGAGCGCCAAAATCATTCCTCAGTGTTGCGTCATCCGTGGAAAAACAATATAGTATCAATCACAATATTGTTTTCAATCGAATCTTATTTGTGTCGATAAGAATATAGCTTAGCTTTCTTTATTGTGGAAGTTAGCCCTTATTCATTTTCATTGGTAGAGTAGAGAAGACTGTTGGGACAGGTGATTGAAAGCTACGAGACGAGAGCCGTCCGTCTGTCCGTCCCGGAGGCGAGAAATAAATTCCGGACGCAGCTGATTGTCCGTTGAGAAAATTTAAATTGATACCTTCGTCTGAGGACTTATTCGATCTGATTGATTACAGACATCATACGTTCGACTCAATGAATTTTATTCTACTCTCGCTCTACCACTTCTACTATTATTATTATTATTAGTCGGTATTAATCGTCATCTTGACCGTATTCTTGAATACATTGAAAGTAGCTTGGCACTACTCTGAAGTATATAACTGGTTAATGTATTAGAGACGTGCATGTGGTTAAGTTAGATTCTTTATACAAATATATCAATACAATACATTCGTCGCGACATGCTTGCGTAGCGTTTTGCATTTTCTTTCTTCGTGTCGGGTAGAGTAACGTATGTAGTAATCAACTACCATCGGCATTCGTTCTCGTCGGTAGCTGACCTAAACGTGTCAGGCGGTACAATCTGAGTATGTGACATTATAATATATCCGCAAAAATATCGAACAGAAACCATGGTAATTTGTTCAGAGTTTTTCCGCACATTGACATGAAAATGTCGTTACCGCGGGCCGGGGGGCAATTAGGGCGAGCCAATAAAACATCGGCAATAACGAGCGCGGCTGTGGCCTGTCGGGGCACCGTGGCATCGTAATTGTATTACAGTGATATTGGATGATTAGATTTTATGCAAATGTCATACCTAAACTAGGTTAAGGTGATGCCGCGCGAACGCTAAACCGCAGACCCGCGTACACATTGACCAGCTTGAAACAGTTCTTATTGTTCCATATTGTTCATGGTTCTTGGTCTGGTTCAATCAATTTAAATCGCATACCAAAAAATAACGATATTAAAATATGTATCAAAAAACCGACATCAGTCAGGCAGTTTATTTCATATCAACGTGAAAGTTCAAAATATTCAAAAAAAAGACTTCAAAATATTACATGAATAAACGAATCAATCATTAGAGCAGTGTGGTGGTGGAGTATGCTCTCGACCTCCCTCAAATGTGTGTGGGAGGGACCTGTGCCCACATACGAATTATTATTATTTCAGTTGTAAAGTCGTTTTTTTTATATTTTAATATCGTTATTTTATTTGTAACTTTTGAATGTTAGCTTATTATTTTAGTGGGGGGCTTCGCCCCCGCACGCCTCATGACCTCTCTCTTTAGCTCTGCTGTAGACACATAAACACGAAATTTGCCCGTTAATAGCTACCTTTGCTATGCATTTTTACTATTCTTAAGGGTCAAATTTTATCTTGAAATTTATAAAGGACCAATGTTCTCGACAATACTGTTGTGACACCTTTCAAATAAAAGTAGAATCATCAAAATGTTATGTTAAATTAAAAATCCATAAAAAAAAGAAATACATTAGAATCAAAATATTTTATTAAAAACATGTTAGGATAGTAATGTTAGCAAGGAACATTACTGATGAATTCTAACATAATTCTACAAAATAATAAGCCGATTGATTAATATTAAATTTATTGGACTAATCGTACGCGATATATTCAAATAAATATATGTATAAATATAAAATAAAAGTCCACAGCTGACTGACCTTGAATGCGCTGAAGTCGAAATTACGAGTAAGGTATCGTATAGCACGGGGTAAACGAGTTGTCAGTCGTAAGCGAACGCGAACCAATCAGGGTTCGCCATCCGTATTATGTCACCCGCATCGATATCCTATGCGCACCTATCCCCTCCGTATTTAGTTCAGCGCTAAACTTTCGCGCCGAGAGAAATATTTTAAATATTTGTTACTGATGGTGCATCTCTGACGCCGCCAGCTCGCGGCTGGTGTCAAGTGGCGCTCTCGACGTGTCCGCACAAAGGCAGCCTCGCGGCTTTGTTCCGCTTTGTTTGACTTCGCCGAGGAACAGGACTCCTTCACATGGAAGAGAACGGTGTCTCCTTTAAGGCAACAATGCAATTTAATGTTTTTTTTTTTTTGCAGAAGTAGGACAAGTCAAAAGACGATGTATAGGTGTGGCTAATTTATACTTATACTTAAGGGCAAATCTTAGCCCTTCTTCAATACATATAAGTAGATCTATTGCAATAGAGCTAAGTTAGCCCTTTCGCTATATAATTTTTTTTTATTTTTTTTATAAGGTTGTTTTCACACTAATCGTTGGACGCCAACTTTATATGTACAAAATTTTTGTTTTGTAGCAAGGGTTCATATTAAAAATTACATGACTGCGATAGTATACAAACCATTCATAATTTAAAATATAAACTTGTGTTTAGCTTATTCTAGGTTTCTTTGATATATTGTAAAGATAAAACAGTCGAGGTGAAATGTTGCAAGTGGGATAAACCCCTATTAGTCCTTGTAATAGGGTCCTACAAAGTTTATGTTTATTTTCGTGGCCGGAATTAGGCTAAAGACTCGATCCTCGTAGAGTTATACAAGTGCCAAATAGTGGATGCGATCCACTGTCGTCATTTATCCCTCATTTTCCGTGGCGCTAGCGTTCGTTAAACTCTTATTGAGTTGACTTACTTTCGTGTTAGTACATATTTCTCAACAAAAAAAAAAGACAACCATACTTGATTATAATTTGTCGCTGCTAGCTCTTCTGTCGCTGCTAGCATCTATTTTTAATTGTGTAGCGTAGTCTACTACTTTATTAACAGTTTTATAGAGAGTGACAGTGCAAAGAGCTATACCCATAGTTTCACTGATAAGAATCTGATCATGATTTAGATTTTATGAATCAATCGGTAACTTGTTATTTAAAATTGAAAATCGAATAATTATTACAGTTCTTTGTCAATTTCTCGTAAACTGCAATTATCCGGAGTAAAAAGTAGGTTACTTTCACACGTATACTAGGGCCGTATAATAGGTACATTATGCAAAAATCACAACACACAGGACAAAACAACAAACACTACTGGCTTTGCATTTATATATTAGTAAGGATAGGTATAACTAACAGGTGAATTTCAACATTGGTATTAATTATCTTCAATTGCTCTAGGGTAGGAAACAGCTGCCATCAATTACCATCAGATGCTATGGTTTTTTAGCCATGGCTTGGTCGTTCAACTGATCAAGAAACTTCTCAATGATGCCAATGTCTTTAAATGATGAAACCACATTTTTTAATTACTCGTTTATATAATACTCGTTCTTATTCGTCAATTGTACCTAAATCTCTCTTATTTCAGACTCATAGAATTTGTAACGGGTTTCGTTTTACTGGGAAATGAAAAAATACTCTTTGTGTAAATGTGATATTAAATAACAAAGGTTACCACTGAATATATCTTCGTCATAACTGAAGTACATAGCTTCTTAATGTAGACTTGAGAGATCCAGAAATTTGTTGGGGTAATATGCCGAGTCTGTTTTAATAACGTAAGAGGGTTGAACATAATTTACCTTAACATGTCCATTATCCTGAAGTTTACCTTGTGAAAATGTGTATACGCTTTTAGATGGTTCAAGGGATTACCCTTAAAAGTGTTCTTGTTTGTATTTAACACTCTGTTAGCATTCCGTCCTTCCGCGTCTTCTTAAATAATTAATAATGCCGAACTTTGCAGTTGCTTGAATTATGTATGATGGTTTGAGCGCGAAATTTTAAGGAATACAAGTATGTTGTCGTATGTATAAGAACTGAACATGGATAGATAAAATCTTTTATACAAATTTAACATGTTTACCGTTGTAACAAAACAAGGTCGGATGTGTCATTATCATTATGTATATATGGTGGCTTTTCGCTTTGGCCGAGTTGTTCTGAATTTGTCACAAATATACTTAATGTGCCGATACTTACCGTGTACACTACATTTAATTGATTACAGTAAAGTACTGTACCAGTACGGTATGGACAACTACTGTCAATCGTGTATTGTGTGTGATATTAGGCCATAGAATTAACATAAAGCGGTATAATTTATGTTAATGTGTAATATTGTTTATTTGTTAATTATTTCGAGTTTCTTAAGAATTCTTAACAAACAAAAAAAATTTGTTTGAATGCCATCTGTAGTGTATACCTGAATGTTAAATTATTAATATGTATGAACTGATATTACACTCTTTAAACTGCCCGCGGTTTACATACAAATGTGAGAAAAGGGACATTATTCAACGTCCTATGCGTAAACTAGGATCTACTTGTGATTGTATTGTCATTTATGTGGATCGATGTTACCTACATTTATGAGGCGTGCTTACTCATTCGAATAGTTTAATTTTATTTAATTTTATTAGGAATACTTAGGATTGTTAACACTGCTTTCTATACTTAAATAATTTACTGTGCATTAATACCTGTTGTCGTTTTATATGAATACTAGATTAGTATGCCATCATCATCATCACAACCATTTCTTTCTCCCACTGTTGGGCAAGGGTCTCCTCTCAGAATGGGAGGGATTGGGCCTTAGTCCACCGCGCTGGCCAAGTGCGGATAGGCAGACTTCACATGCCTTAGAACATAATGAAGAACTCTCAGGCAGGCAGGTTTCCTCACGATATGTCCTTCACCGTTATAGCAAGTGACATTCTTAAATCGCACATAACTTAAAATTCGTCATTGGTGCGTGCCGCTGGGGTTTGAACCCGGACCGCTCGAGTGAGAGGCGAGTTCGATAACAACTGGACTGTCATCGCTTATTTATTAGTATTACTATTAGGTACTATTATTCAAATCTATCCTTCATAATTCTATGCAACGTTTAACGTAATCGTACATAACTACATACTCGTATCTATAATACGAATATGCTTCACTTTGTTCTTTTCCTTTAGCATATCAGGGTTCCCACGAGATGGGACTCTAAATTAGGGCGTGAATGCCCAACAAAACAATCCCATAAAGTCCCCGTACGCAACAGCAGACGTATCGGGCTATGTCAATGACCGTCCGGGGGCACGGTCGACCGGTCCGTCGCGAACTGATTGCTGCGCCAATAAGCGATTTGCATGCGTCGGCGCCCGCCACCCGACCGCTGCGCCCGCGCACCCGACATTCGGCTCATTGTTACCAGCCAACTGACCGCCTGAGCTGATGAGGACATTGCTGCGTGTAATGGTCGTTGTTAATCGGCCAAGTTAATTGAGGAAAACACCATGGCATATTCCGACACTCGAGCTCAACAGAGGGTAAAAGAAATTGTTATGTTGTGGTGTATGACTGTATGACGTACGCAGAGAAGTAATATTCGTAAGCAACATTTTGCATTCGCAAAGACCCTGCGCCCGCGCCACTTTTGAACCTGTAAATTAATTGCCAGTTAAACAGCCGTCGTTGTATAATTGATGGCATCGTGCACTTGTTGCTCGATGCACTACTTAATGGGGAATTATTGCTTTCTAATGAATGCGCCCCTTGAGTCGTATTTTAAACGTTAAACCAATTAAGATTTTGTGTTGCTGTGCGGGACTGGTTTTTTGCATGTCATTATCGGAGTCGTTTTACGTTTTTATGACCATTGTAAAATTCAGAAGTCCAGTTGATGGTATTTTCTCTCTCTCTCTCTCTCTCTCTCTCTCTCTCTCTCTTCAATCGTTGCTGTGATTAACCAGCCAGATCAGGTATTGATTGTCTGTTAACATTAAATAGAGTTAACTATTTTATATGCGTACAAAACTCGGTCAAAGATTCGGTGGAAGGGTATAAAGTAAATGAATAACAATTGTGACAAATCCAACCGTTTATTGATCTCGAACGACGTACCTACTGCCATACAACATGTCCGCTCTACAGACGGATGCTATTCAATTTCCTACCGTTCTCGCAGGTCTTCCGCTTAGCTCGTACGGACGTAAGTGCTTTACGTTCAATATAATGTAACTGGACCTTGACTTTGCTCCCAGTCGTGAAAAGCGTCGATAGGAATATAGGTATGTGTACATTTGGAAGTTGAATAGTGCTACTATCGAAATCAAATCGCAAAACTTTTTTTTTCTTCGTTTTCCTTTCGAGTTTCAGTTACTCTTATTTATCTATGTTTCAAATTCATTCGAATCCAAGTGATTTTATCGTTGAATATTAGATATCAGATTTATAAATAGACTAGTGGACGCCCAGCAGCTTCGCTCGCGTGGAATTGGACATAATAATAGATTCTTCTTAACGCGGTAACTTTAGCTCCACATATTTGTAATAAATCCGTAAATGAGTTATCCCCACTGTTTATTTTACTCCCTTAAGGGTAACATTTTTATAAACTTTGAATGCCATCATATTTATTTATATCTAATCAAAATAAATATAAATTGTATGCTTCTAGATCTGAAAATGAGAATACTTTCATACAACTTTTCATCCCCCTTTTCAACCCTTTACACCAGCCTATGTCCTTTCTCAAGCTCTAGACTATCTGTGTACCAAATTTCATTTAAATCGGTTCAGTAGTTTTGGCGTGAAAACGAGACAGACAGACAGACAAGAGTTAATTTCGCATTTATAATATTTGTATGGATATTAATATAATTCCCCAAAATGTAAATACAATGTAGTTGTATGTTCTTTTATTTAGAAGAGACGTACCAACAGAAATCCACATGTTCCATTAATCTCGTGTTATCACAGTAATACGTTAAGAGGATTTCATTTGTTGACAGTCACAATATTATCAAGCTGAGTATTAGAACGTTTGTCACACGTGGTGACACTGGTGAAGCCACTATTGATTTACGACCCGTAGTGCTACGTTCGCTCTGAGGTTTACTCTCCAAATGGACACTTTATAAAGTGAGCTGTGAGTTAGAGATTGTGGTTCATAAAATGTGTTCCATTTATCCAGTACGTTTTATATTGTAGCTCCTTTATAGTCTTATTGTCTATCTCCTTCTGTGTATTTCTCGGTTTCTTCGTAAAGGCTTTCATTTTCATACGATACTACAGCCACACCCGTTTCTTAATTTTACTCGCTGCGAACATTACATATTATCTATATATATAAGAGGAAGGTGACTGACTGACTGACTGACTGACTGACTGACAGACATACATATCTACGCAGGGCCTAAACTATACGGGCTAGAAACTTGAAATTTTGCACAGAGGTTCCTTTTATAACGTAGGGGAGCACTAAGAAAGGATTTTTGAAAATT
>DWTT01002393.1:0-10133 GCA_018250895.1 Carterocephalus mandan | reverse complement strand
TGTGTGCATATGTGTAAAAAATACTACAGTAGTAAGGTAAAAATGAAATCTGTTCATATCAGGTATTTTCCAATAGATAATTTTAATACGGCTATAACCGTTCACTGCGTGCAAAAATGAAGACTTAACTAATTATTTTATAGCGTACGCATTTTGGAATAAAAAGAAAGGAATCTTTGGACAATCGTTTTAATAAAGTAATACAACTTATATTATTATTTACAAAACGAAATTGAATAAACAATTCATTTTCCTACTTAATGACTTAGTTATCACCCTAGATTGCAGCCTCTCGATGAGCTTACATGAATATTTACAAAGACCGGACTAGGTAGAGGTTCTGGACACTATGCTTGAGGTATATCTACAATATCTGTGAACTGTCTGTTTACCAAAGGGAGTGTCCGTGCCCGTGGCCCAAGCCGTGCCCGAGGCTCAAGCCGTGCCCGTGGCCGAAGCCGTGCCCGTGGCCGTGTCCGTAGCTGTGGCCGTGACTGACGGCCTTGTGGTGAACAGTCTTCACAACAGGCACGGGGTAAGACTTAACCACGTGGACTGGAACCTTTACTAGCTTCACCACGGGAACTTCGACGATCTTCTCGACCGGGTAAGGGTGGTCCACTGGAACCTCGACCACTCTCTCGACGGGCACCTTGACGATCTTCTCCACAGGGTATGGCACGGGCTTATCGACCTTCACGTGTTGGATTTTAACGACGGGAACGGGAACTTTTCTCGCTACAGGGACTTGGACTGGGTAGGGCTGAGGGTAGGGCACTTGCACGGGCTGGGGGTAGGGAACGGGCACAGGTTGCGGTACTCTGTGGGTTACTTCACGGAAGACTTGGTAAGGCTCTTCACGGACACGGTATTGAATTGGAGCTCCGTTGTTGTTAGCGAGGCCATGAATTTCGTTGATGACGGGTGCCTTAGGGCCTGGTGGCGGTGCTTCACCTCCGGCCGATCCTCCAAAGGACGCTCCACCGAAACCAGATGCTCCACCAAAACCAGATGCTCCACCGAGAGACGCGCCCAGTCCAGCGCCACCTAGGCTAGTTGAGTATGCAGCTCCGGAATAACCCGCAGCGTAGCCTGACCCCAGGGAACTGGCGCCGAAGGAAGCTCCAGATAGATCGGCCGATCCGTGGCCGTGGCTTTCGAGAGATCCGTGAGATAGGCTGCTGCCGGAATACGTAGCCGATGGTAGAGATCCGGCGGGGAACGCGCTAGGAGAGAAGCTCGAAGATGCCGCATACGCGCTCGGTGCCGACAAACTGGTTAACGGAGGTGATGCGTGGCTTGGGGCGCTGTGGCCTCCGTGCAGGATCCCCGCATAACTGCTGCTCACTAGGGTTACCAACAGAGCCAATTTTGTCTGAAAGGAAACAATTACTTAGTTAAAATGAATTCAATGTTGTGTCTGAGACTTCCTTATTGATGCATTAATTCTTTCATTAATTCATTAGGTACTCACAAATGTAGCCATATCGATTAGCTAATCGCTGGCCACTCCAATTAAACTTGTCTCTTCTACGACAAGCTGAGCTTGTTTGTGTTGTTTCAGAAATTTCGTTCAAATTTATATCGATGTCAGGCTCGTGCCGAGGTCCAAAACGATGTCCGAGATCGAAAGTGACAGACAAACATGTTTTATTTCTCTCCTTGTCTAACGGATATAATATTCTACTGAATTAATTTACTGCCGGTTACTCAACAACTGTCCTACTATAGTGTATGGGCGCATCGCTAGATTCGATTTCTTAATAAATTAAGTTAAAAAACCATGCCACAAATCTAAAGCATATGTGATGAAAATTCTGTCTAAAAAAGTTTTGTTGTGTCTAATCAAATAATGTAAAAATAAACAAACAATACCAAAAAGATACGTGCTCACACAGAAATTTAAAATCGAAACCTATCTATACTTAATCATCCCTTTAAAAACACTTTATGTTGCCAGTGAATACTTACTTATCTTTTTTTAATTTATACCTCACATTTGTATTATCCGCCTTTTTAATAAAATAGTTGATTAATTTGTACCCTATTTATTTCTACCTTCTAAATTGTTATAAAGTGTAATCAAGTATTTCAATTGTAAATAAATAAACATATTTTATTATATAATGTTATTGGTGTCACTTATACCCATAACATAAATATGCATGTGCCTACGAGTATAGTATGTATTTCAAGTAAAGTTTAAGAAAAAGATGTAAGTACTACCGGTAACACACGCGTGATAAGTAAGTTAACTTGTATTTGTGCTTTAATTTCCCATCAGATGCATTTAAAATCGTATGTTTTCTTCCAACCCTGTTAGGCATGGGTGTGTCCATTTGTTAGGCATGGGTATTTTCACATGCCTATGTGAAGTCCGCTAATACCCACTCAGCCACAGTGGTGGACAATTGCGTAAACCTTTCCATAATTCTAAAATATATTTGAAATCTTACATTATCGCTGATACAGGTAAACAATCTACATTAACAATATGCAGAGATAAAGAGATAACGAACTAAGAGAAACAGCGGAGACAGTCCTATCACTCACATCTCATTCGAGTGGTTTGAATTGTGGTTAAAATCCAAACAATCAAACTGTGCGCTACAATGACCAAGGAAGGTTTTGATGTGGAACAATACGCAATTCCTTAATAAACTAAACAATGATTGATATATTTGACAAATTATTCGTTTACGGTATGTCAGATACGTGATGAACAAGAACTCCAGAAGTTATAACATTCCTAGTAATTGCCTAATTGCTCTTACGCTCGGGCAACGAAACGCACATGTGAAATGCACTAATCATCGATCATTCGCATCACACGCAATAAACTAAGAGACAGATGTTGGTGTAGGCGAGGCTAAAAAACGATGCGTTTCATAATTCGATCATAAATATTTTAAGTGGACTAGCCGCGGTTCAGAAAGCGCGACGCACGCAACACGATGCTGCCCAGTCTCATGCCAGCATCGGACGATCATAATAATGAACTAAAGTAACCTGTCATATTTACAGTAAAGTTGATACCAAGAAGAATTCAATGCATTCGCGTAGTTGATGATAGTAACTGTAGTCACACTTAGATGAAAGGACATTTCTTAATAGATTATACTTTATTCTTGAAGAGAGGACACGCGTGGATATACGAGAATATTTTACTGCCTAACCTAACATATTACGTTTTAAGGCATTTCCCCGAAGGGGTTCGAAGGGGCTCGATGTTTCCGGGAGTGTTTTGTAGTAGGTACACCCACTTTTCACAATTTATCTTTAGGTCCCATGTAATGGTGGTTCTTTGTCCCACTGTAGGGCAAGGGTCTCCTCGAAGAATGGGAGGGATTAGACTTTAGTCCACCACGCTGGTCAAATGCGGATTGGCAGACTTCACATGCCTTCAAGAGCATTATGGTGTACTCTCAGGCATGCAGGTTTCCTCACGATGTCCTTCACCGTTAGAGCAAGTGACATTTAATTTTTTAAATCGCACATAACATAGAAAAGTCATTGGTGCGTGCCGCTTTGGTTTGATTAAGAGGCGAGTTCGATACCTACTGGGCTTTCACCGCTTACATACATATTACATTGACATACACAGGGAATAAATCCAGACTCCAAGCTGTCTGGATTTATGCTTGGAAATCCCGTTCGAAAAATCCAATAGTTATTGCCCCGGGTTGGCAATCAACGATTGAACTTTTCGCGATCACTACACCAATGCATCTACTACTCTATTAACGAGTTTGTACATAAAATATCGTAATTACAATTGTTATCACCTTCGTAATTTAATCGCACATGACTAATAATGTTAGCATTTTCATCAAGTGATTTTCAGTAACATGCTTGTAACAATCCTTATTTGCATGAATAATATAAATGACATTCAGTGAAAGGTATATCTTTCCAAAATTAGCCATTTGAATTATCTACTTTGTAAATGGAAATAACTGAAGTGGATTATGTTGAAAATTTATTACGATTTGACAAAACACAAATACAACACTTATCACAACAAAATAAGATTAATCCGTAAGTATGTAATATTTTATTTACAAGTTATCTAACACTATTAATGTTTTGTTTAAATTATCAAAATAATTTGTCTTAAAACTATGTTAACAACAATTATTTACAGTGGTTTGATTTTAATTTTAAATAAATTAATTTCAAAATAAATGCCAAATATTAAAGTAGCACCAAAATATGTTAATACTTATTGGCACAATAGTAAATCCCTAATTTTTAAGAAATTATATAAAATGATTTTACGATATAATTGAATAAGTAATAAGTGTAAAGTGTACGACAATTTGAAAAAGCATACCTATCTTAAAACAGTATACGTCAATAAATATGAGTTACAAACTCAACAATAATAACTAAATAACAAAAGTATGGACATATTTCAGGAGCAAATGAAAATGAAAATTATGCACCCTCCATCTCATCGGTTTCGTCAGACCTGTCTTCTATTACTGGCGGTGGCTTTAATAAAGTTGCAACTGAAGGTTTATCATTCTTGTCGTCACCACTCTCTAATGGTATACTCTGAGCCTCAAATAAGGGTTCTGTTTTAAATATCCGTAACATTTTAGGCTTATTTACCCTTCTTCTTCTTTTTTGTTTATCATGAAATGCCCTATTACGAGACGTACGAGGTGGTGGTTTTAATAGTGGGTAAGGTTCTCCGCTTTCTGTCATGGGGTATTTTCTGTGAATTGAATGCCGACCTGGCAGCAGTGAATTTGGATGTCTATGTCTTTCAACAAATGTTCTATAATTTGAACTGTATGAATTTTTTGGTCTATCTTCCGTAAGAGTTACCGAAACATCATCGCCCCCAACAGCAGTTAACTCGGAACCAGAACTCACTTCGTCTACGTTAATTGGATCGTCCTCTTCTATAACAGCACCTATTGGATGGTTGCTCGATGCATCTGCTATTGGTATATTCTCTTCTTCTTCTTGACTCCGTGAATATTTCACTCCTTGATAGTAACCACTTGGATTATATACTTCAAAATATGGATTAGAGAGAGCACCAAGACCACTATTTAAAAGCCCCAAATTATTATTTTCATTTTTCAACAAAAGCTGCTGTAGCTGCGATAAATCAAGTTTAAGTGGCATCGGTTTATTATATTGGTTTTGTAGCGCTGACAGAGTGCTTTCGTCAATTGTATGCTTGCCTTTTAACATATCGGCAACAACTTTTAAATCCATATTGTACGGATTAGCCACATTGAATCCATTTATTGTAGAAAGGAAATTTCCATTTTGAGATTCAAATTCTGGTCTTCCAATGGTGAGACCAGTGGGTTTGTTTGAAATTAATTTATTTAGAATATTTGTTGCAACATCTATTTGGTGATTGTCCACATTTTGATTAAGTCTAACAGGTAGTGGTGTTGGTATATTGTTTTGGTCAAAATTACTGTTGTGTAATCGTAAGGAATCAGAGTTCAAACCTTGGGTTAACCGAAGCGGTATATCATTAAGCTTTAAAATATTGGAAAAATCGGAAGACAATTGATTTTGAGGACGCGATATACCTTGTTGTTTTAGATTAGGAGATGATTGAAGACTGTCTTGATAATGGTTAAGTTGATTTAAATAGTGTAATTGTGATGAATCATCAGTTAATCGCTTATTTTCATTATAAATCCCATGAGTATAAAATGATTCAGAAGACTGTGGTTTTCCTTGCAACTGTGCATTATTCTCTATTTGTTTAATTCTATCAGATATGGCGGCATCTTCAGATTTTGTTTTTATGTTAAGTCCATAAATAGCATTTTTATCTTTGTAGTACGAGTCAGTCAACGGCTTATAGTATTGATTTTTATTTTGCTCAGATTGTTCTTTTGCAATATTTGCAAATGTGTATCTATTATTTGGATCAAGAAGTGAAGATTGTCTCACTTGGCTTTCTGAATTAGGCACAACATTCGATACATCAATGGGAACTATATTTTTCAAAGCTTTATCGTGATCAAATGGTTGTTTTATTTTTGAATTTAACGAATTATCTCTAATGTTACTGTAATAGTAGGGGGATAAGGTAATTAAATCATTTTGTTGATTACTATTAGAGTAGGCATTCTGACCCACAGCGTCACTATATAAATTGTTTTTTAATTTATCGTTATTATTCCCATATAAATTATTGCTTGATCCCAAATTCATGTTGTGACTGTATTGTGTACTTGTAGGATAATTGTTTGCTTCAAGTTGCTGTTGTTTGTAATGTTCGTGTGCTTTTGCCGCAGCTTTAGCGAACTCCTGGCCATCCAATTTTTCAGAACTTGACTTTGATATTTGATCATAATTGTATGACTTCGATGTGTCCAAATTCAAGTTCATTTGACTTAAAGCATTGTTATCAGCCTGTGATATTTGATAGCGAGGGTAATTAGTTTGCGTTGAGCCTTCTTCGGCTAAATATGACTTTTTTCCAGCAAGTTTCCAACCGTAATCACCATGCGAGTAATAATCTGTCTGAGGAGTTTCTTGTTCATATTCTCTGGCTCGACTTTTTAAGCTGTTTAATAGCTGATAATCAGGTTGAACAAAATTAAGGTAGACATTATTAGCGGATGGCAAATTTCCTATGCGATGAGTATCACTACTCAAATTTTCAAAATTTATATCCTGTCTGGAATCGTGTTGATTATTGTTGTTATTATTATACCTCGCATTTTGAAATTGTGACTGAGAAATTTCTTCTGCTGATTTTGAATTCACTCCAGTGATTAAACTGTTTTGCCAGGAATCGCGACTTAGTTCAGGATATGATGAACTTGGTGATATAGTAGATGAAGAATAATCATTCTGAAACTGTTGATGTGTTGGATATCGGACACCTATAGCTGAGTTATCATAGTGATCTATTTGCATTCTTTTATTTGCATCATTAGTATCATAATTCAAGGAGTTACTACCTATGGTTGTTGTGACTCTATTAGAATAGTCTAGAGAACCAGTGTGAATGTTTGACAATGGAGATGAAACATACTGTTGTAAACTCGGTGGACTAGAAAGATAAATAGGCGACGAACTAGAAACATATGTATTAGATGGTGTGGCTATATATTGATTATTAGGTAACGGTGTTGACAAATACTGAGGGAGCGGTGAAGGGGTACTTTGTACAATATCTAAGCCAAATGAGTTTGGACTATTATACTGAAAGTTAGTTGGACTATTGTGATACACTTGACTCAGTGATTTAGGCATCAGTTGTGACATTTGATTAGACTGTTGATTTATGCTATCGTAGTTAGAAGCAGATATTGTTGAATACTGATATTGGGGCTGTGGTGTAGCTGTATAGCCCAAAGCTGAAGTTTGCGTTGACAGCTGTTGATGTTGCTGTGACTGTTGCATTTGCTGTTGCTGCTGCTGCTGTTGTTGTTGCTGCTGTTGTTGTTGCTGCTGCTGTTGTTGTTGCTGCTGCTGCTGTTGTTGCTGCTGCTGCTGTTGTTGCTGTTGCTGATGATATTGGTTTTCTGCTCTCATTTGTTGCAAAAATTCTTCGGGTGGCAGAGAGTACTGCATTGCAGCATACTGGTTACTAGCTCCCGTTCCATTATCTAGATGACTGGTTTCACTTTCATGTGATCGGTCATCTTCGTCTGTTTGCCTCTGAAAGGGATTTTTAATACGATATAGCTTTTTTGGTCTAGTACGATCGCTTCTATTATGATCTCCATTTTCATCAGGATCATCCGTCATATGATATTGAACACTAACAGAACTCATTGACTGACTGTTTGGATCTCTTTGTATGATGTTAGTGCTGTAACTGGTTATGCTTTCAATCTGCCCATCGCTGGCGGCCATCTGTTGTAGACGAAGAATGTCTTGATCACTGAAGCCATCTTGACAGCAGGATTTTTCGAAAAGTAATAACGCAACTAGTATCCGTATCTGAAAAAAAAAACAAATTAAAGACTTTAGTGATAACATGCTTTAGTAATTATATATATAATTAAGTATGTACTCGTATATTGATCCTGTATTGATCCATATCAAGTCCTATCGACCCCATGTCCAAAAGAGATATAAATTAGTCATGATCATTAGTCAAACAGGTTTTAGATGTATTTAGGTGGATTGATTGAAGTCCGTATTCGTTCATTGGTTGATATAATATAAACAGCTGCTCATAAATTGTGTATGTAAAACAGAAAGGAAAAGTGTTTCACATAGCCATCCACTTTCCAGACATTGCTAGTTTCGTTCAAAATCATTACTTACGGGTACCATCCTAAGATAAATGAATTTCATGGAATTCCCGTAGAATTAATTTCACTTTCAGTAAGCTACTACTCTGAAGAGGCTGATAAATGGTTGAATCTTTAAAATTATTAACATCTTTAGTACCTACTTCGTACTGCTTTTACCATTTCTTAGGGAAAAGTCATTAATTCATAGATAGATTTCGTTTAGATCTTGAGAATTAGTAATTGATTTTTTTAACATTAAATTCAAAGTCAAATAATTTATTTCGCTATGATTAGACACGCTTAACGAAAGTCTACGTAACTACAAACTACTTAAAGAAAAGATATTTTAATGCTATTCTAAACTGTGTTGTTAGTACTGCTCGTAGTTTCGGTTTATGCCCAGTAACCTCATCCTCACATGTGATCTAAATCATAACTGGTTAAGAGTATGTATTACACACCTCTGCCTATACCTTCGGAGAAATACATGCGTGATTTTAAAAGCTTTTATTTAACTTCACTCGTATGTATCTATGTATGTACCTATGTCGTGGAATCTTGTAATCAATATTTCACCCAATTCCACTGAAGCTATTGAGCTGAAATTTGGCACACATATTTGGTTCCGATGACAATTCACGAAAAAAAAAAGTTATAAAAAGTTTTTTTTAAAATAATAATTAATAATCCATTTATTTATGTATAATATGTATGTTTCGGTCCGTTTCTATAAATAATATTTTCAAAATGATGCCAAATAAACTATGCGCTTCCGGTTCCCACGGGCCAAAATCTCAACTTTAAAAATCTTTAAAGCTATAATTTGAGCTGGACCTCCTATACTATTGTGTTTCAATTCTGGCTGCATGGTATGAAAAGGTGTCGGCGTATTCACGCAAGTGCATACTACACTAGAGCGCGCCCTTATCTCCAAGGCACGAAAGACATATAAGTACCATATACTACTCGTACATCATATAAATATAATCACCTAAATTCATTAAGTGTCCAACGTCTTAATTTAAATTTTGTCTTACGTTTTAATTTAAATTTAAATTTTTTATTTTCTATTTTTATTTTGTTTGGATGTAGATGTAGCCTGTGTAATAGTATGTGAATAAAGTTTTTCTTTCTTTCTTTCTTTCTTTCTTTATATACCATAAACTACGTACCGTGTAGCATAGAGTTTTTTTTAATACCATAGCCAACGTTCAAATATCAGCCAGCCAATATAAGGCCCAACATGAAACACCGGATGTATCCAGTAAGATTCCACTCGCCCTTTCACCCTCCGACGCGCCGAAGGCTGTTCCCTCACGAATCGAAAGCTCGGGCATCCTCCGAGCTTTCTACCGCATGCGATTGTTTACCATTTCCGTATTCTAATAAATTGAAGACGCAGACTTTGGCACTTTAACGAGTTTCCCTTTCATTTTATCGAGTTATGTCTACAGTTCAAAATAAGTACCTACTTATCGCTGATATTCTATGTACGAGTATATACAACGAACCTGTACTTCTATGTATACTATTAGGTGTTCCTAACACAGTATTCAGAAGTATTTTGTGACTAAGCCTCAAGACAACATAAAAATAAAAACAAGGTAGTATTTAGTCTGGAAGACAGGTTATTATTAGCCCCGAATATAGAACGGATTATATGTAATTGAATAAAAACATTATTCCTTATTTGTTTTGATTTGTAATTGATTTATCGATAATTTCGATTTCTTGTTATAGGTAACTAGCTGACCCGGCAAACGTTGTTTTGCCATAAAATATTTTTTTGTGAATATTTTGGGAGAACTTATGTAAGTGAGTGGACTACAACTACCACTACCACCACCACTACCATTACCACTACCACTACCACTACTACTACCACTACCACTACCA
>DWTT01002392.1:0-10135 GCA_018250895.1 Carterocephalus mandan | reverse complement strand
GGTATGTACATATATATATATTTCTAGAATGGATATTCATAGAACACAGGTAGATTACGTTGAAATTAGATAGACATATTAATGTTAAGCACAAACAAAAAATGATTTTGAAACTACAGCAGTAGGTACCAATTCTATAAATGTTTCTCTAATAAGTACCTAATTGTAACAAATAATGACTTAAATGGACACAATTAAACAGGGTTAATATGGGTCAATAGTTTAATGAATGTGACAGGATGAAGAATGCTCCAGAGATCATTATTGCTTAAAATCTATTTGCTACATAAGTTCCCTTAGAAGTCAAAATACACAAAAAAAAATACTTTTATTAAATATTAAATGAAAAGTGAAAATCAAAATATAGTATGTGATCCTGATCTTCATGACTAATTCAGGGATTTTGTATTTTTAATCTAAATAGGGATTATGGTGATGAAAGTTGTAACTGACTGAAGAGAAGAGTTATTATTTTATATGTTTATATGTTTTAGTGTTAAAAATCATAGTTTAACATACCTTAGTGTTATCCTGGATTGCTTTGTCAATCAACTCAAGTTTTGTGAAGTCGGTAAATGTGGTTTTAATACCAAGTCTATCCACAACTTGCCTGTAAAGAATTTAACTATTTAAAAAAACATTGTCTCAACTTTACTGAAATAAATTAAATAAACATTTAATAAATTCGTTGAACAGCTTTGATTTCATCTGATCTGATATTAATTGACTTTTTGTCTTTATTGACAAAATGTTTAATTTATTTACAATAATTTTTGCATGTCAAAAATTGTAACATAAAAAGTAACACACATTAATTACCTGAAAAGCCTGTTAGTGCCTCCATAGACATCATCACAAGACACAATATGGTCCCCACTATTGAACATGGAGAAAATCGTAGTGGTTGCTCCCAGACCAGATGCAAAAGCAAACCCATAGGCACCACCATCTAATGCAGCCAAGCATTCCTCAAGAGTATTTCTGGTAGGGTTACCAGATCTGCCATAATCAAACCCCTGAAAGTTATCTCCTGATGAGATTTTACTTACTATTGTATGGATAAATAATATTTTGAGATTAACATTTAATTTAATATTTTAACAAAACTATAGGTACCTAGTACCATTTCTGATGTGAAATATCCAGTGAAGTATGCATAAAATTATCCAGGTGTAAAGGTGTGACCACCATCTTAGTCATCAAAGGTAGCAATGCATCTGTAACCAACTTTGAATCAGACTACTAAGTCTTGTTCATGGCCTCCATGGCCTTAGTCAAGGGTGGCAGAGGATAGATGGAGCTGCAAACTGGTTTGCTATTTTATAACTAAAAAAACTATGGTTCTCTCTTACCAGGTGCTTTGCAGGTTCTATCTGCTTGAAGGTGGTAGCATTGACAATAGGTGGAACTACTGGGCCATACGACCATCTGTCGGGATCTTGACCTTCGTGAATAGCTTGAGTAGCGAACCCACGTTTCGGCTTAAGGAATCCGTCTTCTGCCATCTGAACATTTAATTTTCAATGTTTAATAAAAAAAAAAAAAAATTAGCATGAGATTTATTTAATAATTTATTATTACACCTTTTTATTTATCTGAGCAGTTCTTACTATTCGGTTTTATAGGTTACCGGCGGCAGTGGTACGAAAATGATTACGACCTTGCGTCAGACTAACCTGTACGAGTACGTTGTACGAAGATTGATACTTCCGATCCGAACAATCGTCCTACAGCGTGCATACACTAAGTCAGCGTTTAAAACGATAAATATAATTAATAAAATAAAATGTACTACCTGTTAATTAAGCTGTTGATAACTGATTATATCCACAAAGGGATAAAAATAATATTTTTTTACATACGATACCGGAAAGTTAAGAAAAAAGCACTGATTTAATAAAAAAAACTGTTAACAATAACCATTTAATGCTCTATTTATTTTAATTATTATTAAATATTTTTCTTAGTTCATATTTCAATCAAGTCTGTAATTTAATTTTACAATTTACCTTTGAGAATTTGAATTTTGAACCACAACACACGTCAAAATCAAGACAATAATCGATAACTCCTCTCTTCACAATTCACTCGAACTGACTGAATGAATCTCTGAAATTTGAAACACTGAATCGGAAATGTGTAATTCTATAGATATCATAGATTTATCATTACTCTATAGTATAGATATACTTTGAGCGAATGATTTAATTTGAATTAATTCAATGTTGCCAGGCGGAATTTATTTATTTTTTTAATCGATTAATTAAGATTTTAGTTCCCATAATATTATTTATTTTTGTTTATATAAAACTACCTTGGGACCACAGACTACTACTACTACTACTATTAATTTGCTATTTAACAAAGCTGACAGTTTACCTAAAGGTATAGCAGCTGACTTTGACGATGACTTATTTGATGTTTTTTTTTTTTATTTTCAAAATTTCTCACTACTGACACTACTGACAGTCACTACTACTACTACTACTCACTACTACTGTCTCACAGTTAATGACATGACAGTTATATCAGTTTTTCCCGCGAAAGCCAAAGAAATATGGAAGAAGAGTCAAACAAAAACCCAAATTTGCGCAAACGCAATTAATGCAAAATACAGTTATACACTGTAGCAGTACATACATACACAGCTTTTCCCGCGAAATCCAAAGAAAGAGGGAAGAAGAGTAAAACAATAACCCATGAGGCCAAGATAGCGCAAACGCAAACAGATGCAAAATTTAAAAAAAGCTAAGTAGAATACGTACGGCACCGCCAATCTGAAATTACTCCAACGCGTATGTAGCAGAAAGAAAAACTATGTTTAGTTTTATATAAATCAGTTTCATCGAATCATCATCATCATTGGTCAACTGTCAAGAGGTCGAAAATAAATAAAGTTCAGTGATAAGTAGTCGTTTATGTTCACATTTTCTTTATTCAATAAGAAGAAGTGTTATTGTTTTTGTAAGAATTAAAGAGTTCTAGAGTGATTTCGTGAATAAACTCTATTTAGACTAACTATGAAGATAAACAGTAAGCCACTGCGGTACGCTCACGCGGAGGGGCACACTGATGTGTGCTATACAGAAGATGGAAAGTAAGTAGTAAAAATATTACTGTATTATATTGAGTATTTTATTCATTTTTAATAACATGTGCTACTTACAGGCACATTATTACTTGTGGGCACGACGGAGACGTTAGAATTTGGGTAGATATAGAAGACGATGACCCTAACTCTCACTGTGTGGGAGAAAGCGCCCTTGCTGTGTGTTTTAAAGACAAGAGGTTGTATGTCGCCACTGATAACCACATAGTCCAAGCATACACTTTTCCGGCATTTGACAAAGATGGCATCATCACAAGGTTTACAGCACCTGTCACACAAATTGTATCTTCTTCCAAGATAGAGGTGAGGATTAAAAAAAAGAACAATTTATTTTATTTATTTAATATGACATAATCCAAGATGTTTTAAACAGCTGCTATATTAAAACAGTCTTGCAGATATTGGTGTTTAAAAAAATATGTAAAAGATAATAAGAAATGTTTCTGTTTCTTTAGTGTTACTACTTATTTTAGCATTTTGATTCAATATTATTTAAAAAAAATTGTATATCCCATTAGGCCTTGGGATGTTCTTCTGAGAATATGGAAGCAAAAATTTGTAGCCTTGAGGGGGGCGCTCCTCTATTTGTAATGTCGGAGCACACTGGCCCTGTCCTCAGCATTGCCATCTGTCCCCGCATGAAATATGCCAGCACTGCTTGTGGGGATGGTTTGCTGAGAGTGTGGGATATTGACACAGAGAAGATCGTGAAAGAAGTCCCATGTATTCCTAAAATTAATACATTTTACTCTGCTAAAGTTCTAGGTAGGTAATAAAAACATTTAACTGTCAATTTATTTTTTACATTTGTGTAAGTACATTAAGATTATTATGCCCAATTAAGTTAATAATCATACAGTGCCTAATAGTTTATAGAAATTTGTAATTTAAAAATAAGGCAGTTTAAACAAGAAAGATTTAAGAGTAATTAGTCAATAAATGCCTGATCTAATATTGGCTTCCTATTAATATTTTAAACAATGAATGACTGCTTGGTTACCAAAAAAAAGAACACAGAAAAGTGGTGTGTATAAATCTTCTTTATTAAAAATAAATACTATTTTTATAGGCCGCATGGACTTCGAGCCAACTGAAGGAAAATATCTAGCATACCCAAATAACAGGGATATTGTGTTGGTAGACACAGAGAGCTGGGGGCAGAGGATGACATTCACACATAGCTCAGTTTGTATTTTTTTCAGTTACTTAAATAGAAACCTTGCTTATATATCATTCCTCTACATCTATTATGGTTATATTTGGAGGTTGTCTAGTGCAGTACCACCTTGGCAAAGGTACCAAGTACAATATCTGCTATGTAGTAATTGTTTATTAAGCAATAGTGTTGCGGAAATGGGTTTCTCTCAGGATACAATTTTCTAGAGATGACTAGCTTAGTCCTAATCACATCTCTGTTGACTTTGAAGAAGACATATGAATCAATTCAGGGTCTGTCACAGTTGACATGTGTGGTGCAGGGCTTTTTTTTGGTGGTAACTACCTCCTTGGTCTAGTGGTCTCAAGTGCTACTGCTAAGTTAAAGGTTCGATTCCCAGGTTGTATAACAACTATTTGGTTTTACTAACTTGAAATGCCAGGTAGCAGCTCAGAGTCTGGATTTGTGCCCGGTGTATGGCAATATAACTGGTTAAATCTGGCTGTACTGCAATAGACCTTTGCCTACCCCTTCGGAATAATACAGCCATCATGTTATTTTATGATGGTAGGGTGGTGCAGGTGTATAAGATACTAAATAAGCATAGATTGTTTACTATCTTTTATTGATAAAAGAAAGGTTGTTAAAAAACTTAAAATAATATGTGAAATATATTTTTTAAATTATTCTCATGAGTTTTAATTATAATTATTATATTATAGATCAAATGTGCAATATCCCAGTGCCTTTTCTCACCTTGCGGCCAATACTTGGCTGGGAATACAGTGGCAGGCCAGATAGCCGTCTGGGAAGTGCAGACAGGCGAATGCATGGGTATTATTGAACACCCTACTAGTCATAATGTTACTTCTCTGGCTTGGAATCCTAAAGGTAAGTTATCATCATCACGGTTATATAATTAGGGGATACTTAATATGTTTAAAAAAAATTAAATAATACCTTTTGACTACTGAGAAAACCATAATCAAATTAATCTGAAAACACCCTTGGAAATGTGGTATCACCTGTTGTAGGAGTGTTTACACTTTTATAGTGACTTTCCCTTGGCAGAAACCGTATGTGCTGCATTTTATTGTTTTCGAGAATCGAGCACTGAGTACACTCTATGATTATGTAAAGTGATTTATCATTTTCTCTGCATAAAGATCTAATAAATTTATCTTGCTTATTTCAGGTAACGGGGTCCTTGCTTATTGTGACATTTCTGGTCAACTGGGTATGTTAGTGAATTGTTATGGAACAGACAGCGCCAAGTTCGGCGAAGATACTGCAGACGATGTAGAGATGATAGAGAAGGATGACGGTGAGTATTTATGTCGGGGGACAAAAAACGCTACACCTATGTGTTTCGGACGTACTGAGGCCTCTCATAAGGTCTGTTCGGTGTAATGTCTCCATATACTATTACAGAAAACGACCTGGACAACATAATAGAGAACTACGAGAGTGACGACGATAACGCAATATCGCTGGAAAAGCTTAAGAATGAGACACTGGGTGTAATGGTGGACGAACACGAATCGCGGCCGCAGTCGCGCGCCGCTCCGCTCGCCGCGCCGCCGCAGCCGCCCTTCCAGCCATCCTCCACGCCCGTGCATTTGGAGCATAGGTACTTCTTCTTCTTCAATTGTTGTGTCCTGACCATAGAAATTAATCAAGATGGAACGGCGAATACTTATTATTTTGATACAAACGATGCGTGGCACTTTTGTCATCAGCCTTGCCCAAGTCCCGCACACTATGTGACGTCACACATAGTAATTATTGAGGTGACACTTTCGTTTTAGTTGTAATCAAATATATCGATAACGTAACGTACCGTAACAAGTATCGACGCGCACTGATTGAACTTACGAGATATCTTGCAGTATATTGCAAGATTGTGGCACAGCCTATACTACCAGTTCACCGTTCTATCTTGATTAATTTCCATGGTCCTGGCGGTCGTCAGACACCATCATTGCCATTTAGCATCTACTTTAGCCATATACACCAGTGTGGCTGCACATAGTAGCATATGGACGCTTTCAGCTATGGCTGATGGAGAGTCCAGTGCCCAACAGTTGGATAATTGTGGGTAGTAGCTTATAGTAGCTTATAAAGGACTTGACTAAATGAAATGGGAGTGGAATTTTTAATTATTTTTTTAATTTGGTATCACTAGATGAGGTTTAAGATTATTATTTTTTTGATCACTAGATACATGTGCTGGAACGACGTGGGCATCGTGCGGTGCCACAGCGCGCCGGACGGGGAGTCCAGCGTGGACGTAGAGTTCCACGACTCCAACCTGCACCACGGCATACACCTCAACAACTACCTCAACCACACCATGGCCAGCTTGTCGGCCAATGTGCTCGCGCTGGCTTGCGAGACTCCCAGGTACGTGCTTGTGTTGTTAAAATAAATAAATAAATATACCAAACATAGTAAATACTATTCAATTTATTGGTAAACATACGGGAATAACTACGTTCTCTACTAAATCTACAGTTCGTTAGATCACTTCATACTTAAGATATCTAGATCTGTCGATTTCCATGCAAGACTATAGAGAAAGATATTGTTCCCTTTTTTATTGGATTGGCAACAACAATAAAGACCAATGATGGATAATTATAACATTCCAATATCTTATAATTCTGATTTAGATTTGTAATATGTAACATAAAAAATTATTGCAGCAAACTGGTGTGCATCTCACTTGTGGGCAACAGCAAAGAGTGGAGCGTATCGCTGCCTGACTCGGAGGAGGCGGTGTGCGTGGCGGCGGCGGGCGGGCTCGTGGCGTGCGCGAGCAACGCGCGCCTGCTGCGCTTGTTCACGCCCATGGGCACGCAGAGACAGGTATCGCTCACAGCTGCATGGGTTCAAGCCCACTTGTGGGCGGCGAGCAGTGGAGCGGACTCGGAGTAGGCGAACTGGTTACGCCTGAAGTACGCGCAATCCGATGTTCGGTACACAATTCGATTAACGTTGGAATGTACAAGCAATGGTGCAAGAACGGCGCCCCCCTCCATTACCACAACCCTTTCTCTGTACCCCTGCTCAGGTCTCCTCCCGGAATGAGAGGGGTTAGGTTAGTCCACCACGCTGGGCAAGTGTGGGTTGTCAGACTTCACATGACTTCGAAAAGTTTATGGAGATCTCTCAGGCATGTAGGATTCCTCACGATGTGTCCTTCCATTACAGAAGATGACATTTAATTTCATTATCATTAAATCGCATATAACTTTGACTTAAGAAATGTCATGGGTGCGTGCGTCTTGGATTAAAATGGAAAAAACGATACATAGAAACGTATTGCGTTATAGATTGTTGGAATGTATAGAGGAATATGAGGTGTGCCCATAGTGCGGAATTTGCTGAGAACTTGTTTCTTGCACTACATTTTTATGCATTTGACAATGTATCTGAATTATTAATTTCCTTCATTATCTTTACAGGTTATATCTCTGCCAGGTCCTGTCGTAGCTTTAGCAGGATACAATACGACAGTTCTAGCAGTTTATCACCATACAGACCCCGGGATCTCGGACCAGCATCTCGCTATGGACATAGTGGCTATGAACGGTCGGCAAGTACGGAGCAAAACAGTCCTTCTGCCCTTAACCCCAGGGTCGAAGTTGGCTTGGATCGGGGCGTCGGACGTGGGGTCGCCGTGCACATACGACAGTACAGGGATCCTGAGATTATACGATATCGCCAGCGGGGTATGGATACCCATTTGTGACACCAATGAACACACAAAAGGAGTTTCGGATTCATGGTTTATTGTTTCGGTAAGATTTTTCTATAAAATAAGATCTCAGAAATATTTATTTTCTTTAATTACATACCTACCTACATTTTTAACAGTGACAATTTTGTTATATATTTTTTTATTTATATAAGATAGAAACCAAGCATGCAACACCACATGTCCGCTAATAACTGTGACTGACTCTGATCAAGACAGATGGAACTGGGTTGGTTAGTCTAGTTAGCAGAGATTATTTGTATTATTTTAAATTAATAAGTCTCGTTTCAAGTCTGTCACAGCTGTGATGCTTTGCCTTTTGCCTGGAGGCCTAAAATGGTCTTAGAGAACTTAAATAATAGGTATAATCATCCTTGCCACTTTTGCACATATATTTTATATTATACAATTTTAGTTGCAAAAATCATCACCATAAAATATTTTGGATATTATTTGTAGGTGAGCGAGCCAACACAGACAGTGCGTGCTATATTGTGCCGCGGCTCGACGTTCCCGCCCACCGCGCCCAAACCCATCGTGACGGAGCTGCCCATTCAGGTGAGACATGTTATTGAAACCTAAACATTCACAGGATTTCAGAAATGTTTGACACCTTCCATCACTGTAAGGAAAATATCTTATTATCTTGAGGAAATCTGTATGCAGGAGTCTCGTCCCTCTCATTTCAAGAAGAAATCTACGCAATAAAGCACTCACTAACCTAACCTGATCAAGTTGGATTTTTCTGCAATGAAAGGCTTGTCGATCCAATACTGTATAGGGACTGGGTGGATGTGGTGGATTTGTATGGCAATAAGCTCACCACCTGTCACATGGGATCTAAACATGACTGGTAAAGTGTGACCCCTTTCTAGTAAAGACATGCGTGATGATACTAACATACATACATCCTGGCATGGGATCCAGGACTGGATTTGTTTTGTTGTTCGCCTGCTTTATTTCGCAGAACGGCTATGTATGTAGGTATGTACAGACTGAAAAAAATATATAAATGCAATAGGAGATTTACCTGTAATATTTATATATACTTGTATTATTATGAATAAACTGAATAAACATTAGTTACACATTTTAGTCTAGTCCTCCACCAATCCGCTTTGGAGCAGCGTCGTGGATAATTCTTCCTGAATTCTAATTTTATGAGATGTTTTTTTTTCCCAAACAGTAAATTTTTTAACATAAATCTGTTGTAACACATTTTAATTTGTTGTAAGTAGATTTTGAATCAACTGTTTTGTTCAATGAGATACTTTTTTCTTTACTTTCATAAGATGCATATGCTCTAGACCTCCCGCAGTTGTGTCTGTGGGGAGACTCGTGCCCACCAGTGGGACGTGTATGGGTCGCAGCGATAATCTAGTCATCTGTGTAAATGGTAATGTAATGTCTTCAACAGATACCCCTTTGCGAGCTGGACTCTGAGAAGGCGAAGTACGAGGAGCAGCTGGTGCGCTGGGCGCACACCACCTCCGACGTAGACGTGAAGACAGCCCGTGAGACATCCATCAAACTGTTCGCCGTGAGTTTTGAATACTGCTTCCCATTTATTAGCAACACACTACTTGATCAACCAAACATTAAATTGTATTATACTCATGTTCAGGATACTAATTAAATTTTACTAAGAATTTAATCCAATAGAAAACTTGTAAGTAGGTAACAATGTCACATTACTTTTAATTATTTATTTATTTTTATTTGCCTGATCAATTTCAAAGGACATTATATGGCACTGGTTGATAAATTTACTATAATCAAAAATTGTTCAGGGACAAATTGTCGTAACTGAAAATAAAGCAAATTTTTAATGGATTATTTGTCTATGGTTTTGAACTTAAATACGTCATCGTATAACGCATATCACGGGATTCTTTTTCATTGTGATCAAATAGAGGATGTGCACTAACACCTTGTTTCTGTGCGACATTATTTATATGCATGGAGAGGAGCGTACTCCACCTCGACGATCTCACGGGTCATTTATCTATACTAATATAATAAATAGGAAACATTTTGTTTGTAATGTTTTCACACAAAAACTACTGGACCGATTACAAAAATTATTTCACCATTAGAAAGCTGCATCTTC
>DWTT01002391.1:0-10136 GCA_018250895.1 Carterocephalus mandan | reverse complement strand
AAATGCCATGTGTTTAATGGATAATTGGAAAGATTTAATGCATGGCCTAAGTGTGTCCATGAAAATAGCTGCTGATATCCCAGCTGTCCATCCCAGCTCAGAAATCCACTCAAGTGTGCTTGGACTTCATTCATAAAGATTATTTATGATGCGCCTGATAATAATAGAAGAGATTTAATTGATAAACTCCTGTTTATGCTAGAAAACTTAATACAGAATTGCAAAACAGAGATATTATATGATATGATCATAGATGATTACATCTTGACGATTTTTGGTGGTGATTAGAAAATTATACAATTTCTTAAATGCAGAGAAGAAGTGCAGAAAAGTCTAATAGAAAGAGTTGTGTTAAAAATGCTGAATCCCACATTAGAACACATGTATAAACAATGTGGCGTGATTGAGGTCTTAAAGGAGCTCCCAGCCCTTTGTCAAATTTTTGATAAACCAAACCTTCCATATTGAGGCTCTGTTAAAAATAAATCCAATAAACTATAATAGTTTAGTATTTTGGACTACTCCACAAGTGCTGTGCAATTGGCTATTGTGGCCTCTGCAACATTTGGATCTGCTCACAAATGTGGAAACTGCTACATCTCAGTGGCTTGATATGTTAGACTTTTTACATACAAAAGACACAAGTTTAACTGAAAATATCAAAGATGAAATATTAAAGTTACGTAATGATTCTGAAAAGGATAATTCGGTAAATCGCTTATTCCTATTAAATGTCTCAGTTGTGTTATTAAAGCAAAAAATAAGCAAACATCCTGGCGTAGATTATCAAAACGAAGTAGATTTAGTCCACCATTTTACCAACAAGATTCAAACTCTGAATCATCTAGTATTTTCTACACTACTCGACCTCCTACCGAGTATTTTTAAAAGACTTACAGAAGATGTTAATTTAAACATCGCAAAAAAAGTATTTTCTATACTTAAAATTGTGTTCTCACTCATTCTTCCGGAGTTCAAAAAATCCGCTCAAATTGACAACTATTTGTTACTAAAAGTTGAATGCTTACTAAAAGCAATTAAAAATTTGCTCAAATTAAAAGCTTATGCAAGCTTGAAACAATTAGTCTACACTGAGTTAATCGATTGTGCGCTGTACTTTGGTCAACAGCAATCATTAAATGTTGCTATTGTAGCGACTTTGCAAATAATTTTAACTGGCATGAATAACAATAATCCATCTGTTAGTATAATAAAAAATATTATACATACCCTCAAAAATGGAACAGATCCTGCAAATCATGACAATTTTATAACACTATGTAAATTAAATCTTAAAAAAGCCAAGAACGGAGGACCAAATATAACAACTACAGTTTTGGAAAATGGAGAAAAATTTGCTGTGTCAGGCTGGAAATTCAACCCAAAAAAATTAACTGACCATCAAAGAGAGAGGTTGCAGCGAAAAAGAGAAAACATACCTGCACTTTGTCAAGATTTATCCAAGATTTATCCCTAGAATTTAAACTCAGTAATTGGAAAACAGATTCTCAAGACACCACAACAACCTCCACCACAAACAGTAAATCAAATGACGATGTATCAGTGACTCTAAAAAGTATGCCTAACACTGATGTCGTTCCAAATATAATGAAGAATATTCTTCATAAGAATAATGAAAAGAACAATACATCTTCTGAATCAAGGGATGAAAATCACAAAATTGTCCAAACTCCCACAAACAGAGTAAAAATAGACAAAATTGCTTTAAAAGATCGCGTTTCGCGCGCTGCCGTTTCGCCAGCCAGCAAAAGAAAAAGAGTAAGCTTTCATGATCCACCAGTCTCCACTACCATATGCGTTAAAAAATACATAGAGATGTGTAACGTCCGATCACCTCAAAATTCTGCTACCAAGCGACAGGTGAGACAGATTCGCTCTCGAACTAGTGTAAAATTAAAATCACAAAAGCTGCTCGACACTGTATTTAAATTAGACACTGCTTTAACAAAATATGTGGATAGCTTTAGTGAAGATAATGTTACTCTTAGTATTAATGACACGGAGATAATTTCTCTGTAGCCAACTCCTTTATTGGAGATCGTCAAGAACTGCGAGCTGAATGATGTTGACCCTATTTGTACAGGTCTTATTGACTGTGAGGATCCTATTGATAATATTGCTGCCGATTTGTCCTCCCCTGCCATGAGGCCATTGCTGGTGAAAGAATTCGCGGGAAGGGTAGGAACGGTAGGAGATTAGGCGAAAATGACAGAACTTGAAGTGAACAGGCTGTGCATAAAAGCGCCTAAAGTGCAAGTTACAAAAAAAGTGTTGACGGAATATGCGAAGAAGATAAATGACGTTGCAAATGTTATCACCCCTACTATAGAAGCGGAATCGACTTTAGTAGAGTCGAGAGTTGTAGATGTTGAAATGCAAACCGACTGTTTCAATAAGAGAAGCTAATTCACAAACCGAGCTATTAGCGACAATCTCCTTCTCGTCGCAAACGGTAACAGTCGCTACTATGAATGCTAACAGTCAAACTGATGAGTCGGGAAGTACGCCAACTGCCGATCTTTTGATCTCTTTGTTATTAGAAAAACCTGACTTCTGTGAGCGGCTTAACGACCTCTAAGAAGCGTGTACTGAGTGCACTTATGGATATCATAGTACAAATAATTAGCTCTGGTGAACTTAACGATTTCATAGACTCATCTCTGAACGGACGAAATGATAATCAGGGATTATCTAGATATACAGATTTTTTAAATCAACGTTTTAGTTCCAATGATTTGGCTCGTCTTTGTGTCGATATTATGAGAAAAATACATGATATTTAAATTATAATATGTACTTGGCTAAATGACTATGATGATTTTTTCAATTACAAATTCAATTACAAACTGCAAATTATATATTTATGGATTCTTCAATTAAATTTGTATTGATAGACATCAACTACAAACTGCGAAAAAATTAGGTTCATCCGACGTGATTTCACAGTTTCGTCATTAAAAACTAAAGCCCACACAACCATAGTTACGTCTTCACAATTTGAATCCATTGAACAAAATTTACTTTTTGTGTATGCTTTTAAATAGAAATGACTTCCAAAGCCTTGTATCGACGTTGGTTGGTTACAAAAAGTAACAGAGTGGCTTCGAAAATGCAGCGCGCTCTTCCTTGCTCTGAATTTTGCGTCGATTTCCAAAACGATTTCGGCCGAACGTTCATCTGGCATCACTATCCATCATAGAAAAATAATATCTTACTGCATGCACCTTGTTGTTAGTGGTTGCTAGGCAACCGATGACTGCTTTTTGTTTACCTACCATTATTCCAGATCGAATTTGAACAGAGTATAGCAGAGTATAGTTATTGACTGAAACGATTTCTCTTATTTATAAGTTGATAATAATTGAATTTTTACTGTGATAATATTCGCAGTTAAAATTCGCGATTTACGTGTAATTTTTATTTGTATTTTGTAATGTTGTAATAGTTTATTGTTAGTAGCTTGTGATTTGAGAAACTTAATAAATAGTTTTATACTGTTGCAAGAGTTACAAAGCCTTTTTTCATTGTATTGTAAGGAAATAGTATCCATATATCCTTAGTGGTGATTAAATATGGACACAATCTCCGAATATTTGTACTGAGACTAAGATCCAATAAATTATAGTTATAAAATGTCGTTGTTTCATTTACAACTAATCTTTATAATTACAACCCACTCATTGCCCGCTACTGGGTACGGGTCAACATTCAGAATGAGATAATAGGGCAATGGTCCATCACATTGGCCAAGTGCAACTTGGCAGACTTGACATGCTTTCGGGAAAGTTTATTTGAGAAAACTTGTTTTCCACTAAGTAATTGTTACTGAAAGGTACTAATAATCCCGTAATTATTATCTAATTAAAATAGAATGAGCTTCTTGAGGATATTCGGTGGGCTATGTATGTTTATTTAAGCTGCAAATACAGCTTCTGCAGCAAGCCAGGCCCTTTTTATGTTTTAAGAGTGGGAACCTTTAAATGGTACCCGGACGTTCGTGGGAGCGACGCCGGGTTATGTGGGACTCACCCGCTCGGTGTTACAGGAGGGCTCCAGAATCTCTGAGAACGCGCTGGTGACACCGAATGAAAAGGATTACAGAATAAATAGTAATTTAACGCAGACTCTAATTCTGTTTACTACTAATTATTATTTTAAACTAATATATCAATATAAAGCAGTGCCTAGATTGTTTTCTGAACAGCCCGTCTAGTAGTAGGTACACATAGTTTTTCCTATGCATCAGTCATAATTGTAAGCTTGTGTGTCACTTGGTAGAGTTTGTTCAGTAATGTACATGAGTAAGATACAGAAACGAAACTGCCGCTGTCAAATACCACGCGAGCGAAGTTGCGGGCGTCCACTAGTAAGGAAACAGTTAAATAATAATATTCCTTACATTCGTGGCTGTAGGCGACGGTGACCACGTGACCAGTCTGCTTGTTTAGAGAAAAAAGAAAGCTATTGTCATCAAAAAGAACAGATTAGACAACCAAACAAAAATACTGTGATCAAAAAGTTGAAATATTTCGGTGATATGAAAATAAAACACATTAATCCACATTTAGTTTTATTCACAACCAAAAATCCAAGTTTTAGGCTCTACACACTTCACACAGGTGCCTATAGAGGCACCACATTAATTAAACTTTGGTATTACGAGCAAAGTAAGTCTCTACCATACCAAAATTATCCCAAAAATGCGGTAGAAAACATGCGCAGAGCCAAAAATATAACAATAAATGTATGTTAGCATATTCGGCAGTTTACATCAAAAATAACAATAACCCAAACTTAAACGTCTTGTAAAAATACTAAAAAAAAAAAACAATCTCAATTTAGTGAAAAAAAAAATAAACAAAAATCACTGGGCATACAAACTGCACCTTAAAAACTATGGTTTTTAATCTAGATGGGTTCCAAACACGACCCGACTCAAAGGAAACAATATTTTTCATAATATCATTTTATAATTTAATATCACCTTAGCAATAAGTGTGGCAATGCATGCAGCGTTCAAAGCGCCTTGCTACAGGGATCAACATTATAATAAATACTAAGTAACAGAATGTTACTATTTACTACCCCACATTAGTGATGCGGGGTAGTAAACAGTAACATTCTAACATTCATTCATGATTGGCAAATCCCGCTAAACTACAAAATTAATCAAAAAGTTGGTCACAAAATTGGTCGGGTGTGGGAACCCTCTGTAAGTTCTTACAACTAAAATAATATCACAACAATGACAAAATCATCAATCAATGATATGATTTGGGGGAGGCCTACGTCAAAGGGACTTCTACCTAGAATAAGAATTTACAAATAAATGTAAAAGGTAGCAGAATAAAGGCTTTTTTTTATTAATGACAATATCACAAAAAAATAATACCCTTATATCCTATATTAGGGAATGGAAGTAAACATTACTTCAGCACGCGAATCAAATACTAGTAATGTTAAGGGACATGACAGGCACAGGAACGGGAGGAGCGGCACCGATTTAGTGAGGATATCCAGCAGTGGACTTTAAAAGGCGGATGGATGGATGCAGCGAACATTAGGAATGATCAATTATATTATTTAAGGAATGTAAAAATTATGAGTACATTACTATGAGATTTATAACTTTTTGGATTGTACACTATGCATGCAAATAATGTGCAAAGATTTGTTTTTCATATTTTACAACATCTTAAAAACTATTCTTTCTTTGAATGAGGTTTACCTTATTTATTACAGCATACTTAAAGTTACTCTAAGCTCATTTAGGTCTTGTATTAAACCTAATTCCGTCAAAAACTTACGATAACACCTATTATATAATTGAACTTAACCTTACAATACCTACATGTAGATCATTTTCATTCCTTACAATCAAATAAAATAACTTTCTAAATGACACAAATTTATAGGTATCACAAAATATAATCGGTGGGTGGTGCCGCACACTCGTTTGCTACAAAACATTTAAAAAAAAACATTTCACTCCTGCCTTTACTTAGCTCTTTAAGTACTTAGGTACAAAAGTATAGTAAAATAGTAATTTATTCAGTTGTTTACATTAATCAATACTAAACTTAATATCAGGTAGGTACTAACTTGCTTTTTAGTGTAGACCATTTCAAATGATTGGATACCTACATTTATTAAAAACTTTTTCTATAAGTAATAGTTTTATAGTTAAATAAATCTTAATTCAAATATGTCCTTATGTAGAATAAATAATATATTTCAAATTTTTATTTTTGAATGGACATTTGTTGTATGTTCATACAAACCTTTACGACGTCACCGAATAGGAGGAATGCAGGTAAATGACATAGTAATAAAAAAAAGAATACTGTACTACTAATATAGATCTAATATTAAAAATTGGTATGTCATGCTGTAAGTTAGGTCTCAAAAAGTGTTTCCTTGGTGAAGTTATTTTAGTTCGCCGCACTCTTCGGTGACGCTATAAAGACCATTAGGGCCAACAACTGTCCATTAGCAAAAAAAGTGTTATATAAACATTTTTTGCCTTATGCGTTAGTCTTACCTCACCTCACTATAATTGCTTTAAATAAACATACAATTTCACCAGCAGTCAATTAAATGTGAAATTGTAAATCATAAATTTTGCGAGTATGTATTGCAAATTATTCATAAACAACACTAATATCAGCCTTATCAAAACCAACAAACAGCGAATATCCTTCAGCTTTTATTCTATCCAGAGACAATTCGTCAATCTCTATGGTAATTATACATAAGCCAAGAATCTCCTTGGTATTCAAAACCTTCCATTTTGACGTATCCAAATCACTATAGTACGACTTAATGTTACTTAAAATTACATTAAAATTCACTTCTATAAATGTATTTATTTTCATCGCAATAATATGTTTCGTATTCAATTCTTTATTGATATTAATTATTTTGAAATAACTCTGGAGTTGTTCATTCAACCATACTTGGGAAATCGAATCGTAACATGTATAGACGAGTCCGCCATTTTGTATCCCACAACATTTTATTCGTGGAAATTCCTTAGCTCTCATCAACCCGTTGTACAAAAAGCTCTGAATCAAAATAGCTGAGTCAACTCCTACTTCGTATTTCGGATACTTGTAATGAACTATTAGGACAGTTTTTGGATATGTGCATTGTGCCACTGGATTTGGTTTCGTACTATTTAGTGTATTTATTTGTATATTATCGTCTTCGCCTGACGAAACATTAGTGTTTTCTATATTTATGAGGATTTTGTCAACATTGTTCAGTTGATCATCATCATTAGTCAAAGCTTCAGTTATTTTATCGGTTGAGACTGTTTTATTGACAGAAACTACCGTTTTTATTTTGAATTCATTCACATTTTCATCTTCTGTTATCGATTGTAGAGTATCATTTGATTTATGTTCAACCGTATCATTTACAAGAGTTTTCATTTCTTCAATGTTAGCAATAGGCTCATGTTCCACTTTAGTGTCCATAGAAATCTGTGTGTATTGTTTTTTAATATTAAGATCTGTAGAAGAATCATTACATTCCGCCTTGGTGGAAGCGTCAATGCATTTGGATTTTATACTAACATCCTTAATAGTATTTTTATTAGTAATTTCATTACTATTTAGTTTGTAATTTGAGTTGTTCTCTAATGTACTAGTTTGTTTATCATCTGTCCATGATAACTGTGGTTTACCACTCAACTTAAGTTGGCACTCTAAGCATCGTCCTCCAATGTCAATTTTTTTGAATTGGACTTTAGTGAAGCTACTGCAAACACAAAAAAAAATGCATTATCACTCGACAGTCACAAAGCTTACCTTGATGACTGTGGTCCACCACTACAACTCTTTTAATGTCCCACTGTTGGTTTCGGAATGGGAGGGGTTAGACTAGGGGTCTACGCTGGCCAAGTGCGGATTGGCAGACTTTAATGCCTTCGAGAACATTATGAAGAACTCTCAGTCGTACAACTTCCCTCACAATACTTTCATTCACCGCACAGTAGGTGTCATGTTCTTGAGATGCACATAACTTAGAAAAGTCATTGGTGTGTGCCGCTGGGGTTTGAACCCAGACCGCTCGAGTGAGAGGTGAGTTCGATAGTCACTGGGCTGTCACCGCTGTGCTCTTGTCTATACTAATGATTAATGTTCGAATGATGTAATTCATTGTTTATTTATTTATTATTTATTTCGCACAGAACACCAATTCATTAAGATACAAGTACAAGGCATTGAATCTTGCAGTATGCGGCTGAAAAAATTATTAACATGTCCATTAAAATCATTGTTTAAAACACATAACAGATGAGTACCACTGGGACTCGAACCCAGATCCTCTTCCGACACCGAATTTTAAACCATCACCGCTCACATACAAAATATCGTACTCACTTTAGATTCGTGTAATATCTGACGAACAGGAATATGTTCTGCGTGTGTCCAAGCATTTCCCTGAACACCTGGTTTTCAGTGGTGCCCAGGTTCAGATCGTACGCGGTCTGCCGCCGGTTCAGCAGCGAGACTAGTGCGTCCAAATAATTTCTAGCCTGATCCTGCATGCGTTCAAACTCGTATACCTTTGAATTGAAAAAAAAAAACAACTATGTGGTAGAACATTTATTGTAATATGAGCCTAATGGAATATGTACGCCTCAGCCATTTCTTCGTATAATATAATAAAACTCCGACGAGTTCGCGTATGTACATTGAATAAATCTTGAATTAAACTCTCAGGGGTTGATAAGTAAACAATACAGATTCCGAAAATATTTTAATACAATATTGATTGTCTGATCTGTATGGTACGCGATGGAATAAAAAAACCATCGAACCGATTTTTAAAAAATTTGGTACATATCCTTTTAAATCTTGTTACACTCCACCACAACCCTTTCTTTGTCCCACTGTTGGGCACGGGTCTCCTCCCAGCATGGGGCCAAGTGTGGAATGTGACTCGGCCTTCCCGAATTATTGTCTCCCCACCATATGATATTTTTATGTGTCGTTCAGCCGACTGATCCTACACCACCCTTTTTATTATTATTACACCACCCTTACCAACCACACAAATTAATCAAGATAGAACGGTGAACGGTGCTGGGCGTATACCACGTGCCGCAATCTTGCAATATACTGCAAGATATCTCGCAAGTTCGGTCAGTGCGCGTCGATACTTGTTACGGTACGTTACGTTATCGATAGATTTGATTACAACTAAAACGAGCGTGTCACCTCACTAATTACTATAGTGTGACGTCACATATTAGGCGGGACTTGGACATGGCTGACGAAAAAAGTGACCCATCGTTTGTATCAAAATTATACGTGATGGTCGTTCTATCTAGATTAAATAAATAAATATCTTGGACATTGTCACACACGGCCATCTGACCCCAAAGTAGACGCGAGCCTATGATAATGGGTGTCAGAGACTGATATACACGCATACATATTTTTAAATAAATACTTAAATAGATAATATTAACATCCAGACAGAACAAATACAAGTGTTCGCCACACGAATATTTATCCTCAGTGGGATACCGATTGCGTCAAAGGGCCTAAATTCTGTGTTAACTTCTGTGTTACCAACTTTAGGTTATCTTATAAGTTTACTGACCCTTATTATATCGGAACTGGAGACGAACTCTAGCACGATCCTGTTAATGAACACCTTCTTTCGCTCAACAACCGCACAGGGGTGGTCCAGGCCATGCGGCATGCCCGCATAGTTGGCGTAGTCCGCCACCGGATGCGTCGTCACCATGGGATGCTCGATATTGTAGTTTTTCGGCAGGAGTGCCATAGGGAACGGGAGCGTAGGGTCTATGTTTTCCGTTGTTTTTATTAGGGTCACAGATCTGAAAGGGAAACAGATTAAAACATATTATTCGACCGGGAATAGTCAATAATTATCAGGCCGGGATTCGAACCCGGGACCCGCGGTTCGGCAGTCAGGGTCACTCACCACAGCTCGCTGCGACCCATAGACGTCCCACTGCTGGGCACGGGTCTCCCACACAGACACTGCAGCGGGAGGTCCAAAGCATACTCCACCACGCTGCTCCAATGCGGATTGGTGGAGGGGTTAGTGGCCAACCCAGTGTCGAATGTTCTCAA
>DWTT01002390.1:0-10138 GCA_018250895.1 Carterocephalus mandan | reverse complement strand
CCGTGTTGGGGTATAATAGGAGAGGCGTTGGACAAGTTTTCAGCTTGCCTCAAATACCTACCGAAAAATTGATGCCTATACTTATTTAAGGGGAGATCGTGCGTCGGGCTGGCAGGATGACCCTGCCGCGCTGCGGCAGGGTAAGCAATTAAAAAATCGGCGCTGCAAGCCCACTCACGATACGATTGGCAGGAACCCTGCAAGCAGCGCACTGCAAGCAGGGCTTTGTGTGGGGCGCTTAACATACAGGTAGGCATACAGCTCCAACGTAGATTGGAGCTTTGGAAATTGGAATTTGGAATTGGAAATTGGATTGGAACTTTTTAAATAACCAATTTTTAAATGTGCCTTAAAAATGAAATCAATTAATTTTCTCAACCATTAATTTTCGTGTTGATTTTATGACTTTTTCTACAATTAAAATGTTTCCAAAATATTGTTTCTTTTTGACAAATCATGAATTTAGGTGCGTTGATTGAAATAATTCAGTGCACAATACATATTTCCTGGCAATACTGACGCCAGGCGCCATATTGCTTTTTGCAATTTGCTTTTTCGGTTACGGTGTGCGTGCGTGCGAGTGCGAATGCCAAACGTTTGTGCAATAAAATAGACGTAGTTTGTGGGCAAATATAACATCATGGGCGTAGATGTGGAAACTATTACTCCTGGTGACGGTAACTATGCTAGATTACATTATGTTTTGTATTTAATGAACTTGGCGGCTGCATGCCGTTCTCAAACGTCTCGCCTCATGCAATGGATCGCGTAACTGACATGTAGCCAAATTCGACGATGGCCGGTCTTTTAATGTTAGAGACATTATATTATTTTAATTAATATCATACTACCACTACTACTACCACTACCCCTATCACTACCACTACCCTTAGCACTACCATTATCACTACCACTAATACTACCACTACCCCTATCACTACCACTACCATTACCACTACCACTACCACGCAAATTCTTAGTGTAGTTATACGTACCGAAAATAAATTGTTTATTTAACCTAACCCCAGTTTGGCTGGCTGGGATTACATGATGTAAAATGCATTAGGAAAAAATAAATTTCAATATTACAGAAGTCTTAATAATTTTAGCAAATTTTACTTGAGGCGCTAAATTATCTGATGCTAATAGGTACCTACGCAGTGCGCACTGCGTGACTGCCTCTTAACTGCGAATATGTACATTACTTTATGGGGTTATAAACCAAACGCTCATTAATTCCCCACTTTGTTATTTATTAAAGTAAAGTCGGAACTGTTAGATTCGTCTGCGTGTTTTCTGAATATCTTATAAAACATCTCAAAATTAATGGAAAAATAATAAACAAAATTTAATTTTCATACATAGTGTATGCCTATTTTGATGGTATTTTGAGAATAGATTGACCAATTCGTGAGATGTTTGATTTGTTGGATTTGTCTGCTTCCTGAATGCTACAACATGTTTTAAGCTTCAGAAGATTTTGGACAAAACATCACTGAATCATACATTTTCATATAAGTAATTTCACGACGGACACAGACTTTCTGCATTTAATCATTGATTAAGGCTGACATTTGTCAATCATTGCAGCACCTTTTTTTGTGGACTTTGGCTAATAGGACTCCTGAGAAACAGATAATTCGGTTTATTTTTACATGCATTATTATATATAATATATATCTAATAAAATTATCAGTTTCACTAGGGTATACAAGTTTCACTTTCATAATAGGTTACATTCAATTGCTGATCAAAATGTGCTTAAGTTTAGAATGTTATTGGAGCCCAGGACATTTAAACCCAGAGCCTCTCCAGTGAAAAGATGAATTCCAGCAAACTGGTCTATTATTCCTGGTTTCTTATCGGTTACCCTTATTTAATGCTAAATTTTAAATACCCACAGGTTCAACCTACCCAAAAAGAGGACAAACTGTAGTCGTCCACTATACTGGTACACTAACAAATGGAAAGAAGTTTGACTCATCACGTGACCGTGGAAAGCCCTTTAAGTTCAAGATAAGCAAGGGTGAAGTTATCCGTGGTTGGGATGAAGGGGTTGCTCAGGTAAATGTTATCATTAAGTTTACAAAAAAATATGCCTGTATTAACTTATATAAAAATTTGGAGGATACTAGCAATGCTAGTCACCCATTATGATAATATAAAATCAGAACTGAAAGTCTTTCTCAAACTCATTTTTAAATTGTTTTTTTTTTTAATTTCCATCATCATTGGATTGGCATTGTAATTTATAAAAATAAATACTAATAATAAGTGAGTGACTACTGCAGGTCTCTCCTCACAACTGAGAAGGCCTGAGCATAGTAAGCATTCTCTACCATGATTGTCATAGGAAATAAGTCTGAAGTTGTAATGCTGCCTGATAGCCAAAATAGCTGTGATCGTGTTATAACAATCAGAACTGATATGTCTTCTGAAGCCACAACCAAAGCCTTTATGAAATGTTGCCACTAGCTATCACCCATTGACTGCCAACTGATAGTGGGGTAGCCTAACACTATCAATCGACTATCAATCGGTTAATTGTCTCAATATTTTCTTATTTATATTCATTTAATTTCAGATGTCCTTGGGCGAGCGTGCAAAGCTGACCTGCTCCCCAGACTATGGCTATGGTCAACAAGGCCACCCAGGAGTCATCCCCCCAAATGCCACTCTTATTTTTGATGTAGAACTGCTTCGTCTTGAATAGACAAGCATAACAACATTCATACCAATTCATACCAATAAAGGCATTTATTCAATCCAGTAGATTTTAAATGTTCTACTCAAACTGGTAGCCTTGTACTATATTTTTACATTCTAAATTGGTTTGAATATACCAAATTTAACTATCACCATTTGAGCTACATTTGATCATATATTCATTCATCTTTCATGTCTAAAGCATAATAAAAAGATTTTTGTGAATGTGTAGTAATTAGTGCTTTGCACATTCCACATCATTTTACGGTCAATTTAGCAAATACAGATTTTGATTACTGTTTACTCTACAACATTTTGAGATCTACTTTATTCTAGATAGAAACCACAGTGTGCAGCACAATTTTGAATGAATTTCAAATGTTTTCAGTTATGAATTAACCTTTTTTTAGCTACTGGTAAGCATAATACACTAAAAGCTTTATTAAGAATCTTAGAATAAATCAAATATCTAAAAACATAATTTATTGACTTTCATTATGTGATTACCTGAGGTATGACCCATTTGAGTCTATTCAACTCTTAGTTAATCAATGTCACAGGAATACTAAAGACAGACTCGCTGTTCAAAAATAACTAGGGTTCCTTCTCTCTGTGTTCTGTGTTAAATACAAACGAAACTCTTATCTATTTAATACAGCGGCTTTAATTTTCTACACTCCAGCTGGTAACTCCAAGAACTGATATCCTTACATCCGAATTCCCTCACGCATCTCACTCCTACGTACTTAATATGACCTAAAATAGGATCAAGGGATGTAGGAAACTTGCTTTGCTTCCATTATTAATTATTTCGAATTTGTTGCAGTTATAACTTTGTCGTTCATAAATCTATATTGTATTGATGATAATGATGATTCTTGTATTTGGTAGAACGATAAAACATACTTCGATGGTGGTTTTTCTTCTGTGATCGAAGAGAAATCTACATCGGCTGTGGTTTGTAGTTTGTACTTGTAGGCATATTTTAAGGATGGCAAACTGGCAAAGAAATTGGAGTTATCATAATAAAATGTTACCCACTATCGGCCGTATTCGGCCGGTCACGTGACCACTAGCGCCATTCGGACTCTACTAATAGGCAGCTCCAATTTCTTTGAGATATGGTATTTTACAATTTTTATTGAGGACAGATTCCATTTGATCTAGTACATTACATTATATCAGTCACAGAGTATATTTTATATAATCAGTTGGTAAGACTTACTTAGTGAAAAATGGCCAGATTGAAATGTCAACGAAAACAAAATTAAAGTAGAAATATAATTTTTCACATAAATATAAAATATGATTTGAAAATATTTAATAACACCATAGTGCCGCCTTGGTCACAGGTTGTTGCAAAGTAGATAAAGACTAACTTGTACTGGTGGACGCCCACAGCTTGGCTCGCGTGAAACAAAAACATTCCGTTTACTAGTTGTTTCTTTCCTACCCTCCTCAAAGAATCACTGGAATCACTACCGCATGAAATTAATTTTCAGTTATTGTTGCCTAAATCAAATCTGGTTTTTATTTATCATAATTTCATCTTTTGTCTCATGGGATTATGGATTTTTAGGGATTTAATGCAGTACAAAGTTTCATCATGATCGGTTTTGCTTTTTGAGTTTTGAGTCCATCGCGCAAATAGTGATAGACAGAAAGAAAATCAAGTATTTTTAATCATCTTCTTGGTAAACCAAGAGTTATTTTTAAAGTTATTCAATTTTCAATGTGAATTCTATCCGTCTCATCAATATATGAATTCGAACTAACAAACCAAAAGCCATCAGTGGGGTATACGAGAAATGAATTTCCTCGGTGGTTCCGTCAGTGGGTCAATAACAAAACAATGAGTTTGAATAGAAATTTTCTTCTGCTTGTAAAATATAATATTTATTTCGGGATCCAAGATGGCGGATTTTTTCATAAATCAATTTGGTTGGGGGCGATAATGAAACCATAACACGATATAATTATTTTAGAGTCCGTCGTTTTGGATCCCGAAATGAATGTCAAATTCAACAGGTTATTTGACAAATACCAAATTTTATCAAAATTTACGTTGTACTCGTCGATTTGCGTGAAAGCACGCAGAGATATTTAAAATATTAGTAAAATATCGAGTCTAGGGCGGCATATATAAGAATGCGGTGATATGGACGGATGGATGGAATTCAGATTTTAATTTAATTTCATTGAGCTTCCATAATATTATTTCACCTCAATCACAATGAATTTATAATTATTAAACACTACATGAAACAATAAATTGTTTAAGTCTATAGATAAACTGTGAAAACATGATCATAGATCTGACAATACATATGTCATTCCACATGAGTGAAAGAGAGAATGAAACACGAAGAAAAAATCTCTTTCGGCCTGTTTTTACTTTCCAGATAAAAAATCACTAATATGGTGATTTCAAATAGTTTGTTTTTCTTCGTCACGAATTTTGAGGTTCATGCAGATAGTCATTCCATATTATTATATCCATATATTATAGAATATGTACATAGTACGGTGCTGCTGTGTGCCTGAGTTATTTGTAGCTAGCTACTAATTTTAATCTGTGGTTGTTTGTTTGTTGTCACTTGTCATAACAAACATAACAAAGACAATATAATGAGTACTACTTTGTCAAAGTGTTATCGTCATTAAAAAATCACGTGTGTTTAATTAAAATGATTGCCTGTAGGTAAATCAAGTTATTGTTAAACATATCGTAATATCTGAGGATAAGAGAAGGTAGATTACTATGTCACAGCTACCTACAGTTCTGAAACCGCCAGGAAAAAGTTGGCGAGAAATTAACCAAGAGAAAAAAGCTTTGAAGCGTCAGAGAAATGAAGAAAAAATAATAAAACGGATAAAGCGACTTGAGCAAGAAAAAGAAGTAACGGAAAAGATAAAGGAAGAAGCGGAAAGAGAGAAAAAGAATGCCGAAATATCTACCATCAGCATCGCAGTCCCAGGATCTATACTAGAAAATGCTCAGTCTGCTGAGTTGCGTACATACTTAGCGGGACAAATAGCGCGGGCGGCTTGTGTGTTTTGTGTCGATGAGGTTATTGTTTATGATGATATAGGCGATAAAATTAACACAAAAAAGTCCAGATTAGATGATGTTGACGGCGGGAAAGTGGCTAGAAAGAGTTGCGTACAATTGGCAAGAATATTACAGTACTTAGAGTGCCCACAGTACTTGAGGAAACACTTCTTTCCTTTACACAAAGATTTAGAGTTTGCAGGACTCTTAAATCCCTTGGATGCTCCACATCATCTAAGACAGTCAAATGATTTTCAATTTAGGTACATAATTTCTTATTACTTGGATTTGTGGTGGTGGTTTGCTAAACCTTCATCAATCCACAATGTCAATCTTCTTTCTGTTGTACATGCAGCCTTTAATTTGAATAAAATCCTAAGTATAAATTGTATTTTAAATGTGTGCTTTAGACTGAAGTAAAACTTTTACAAATAGTTAAATTTACTATCCGTTTTCATTAATAAATTAATATTTTTGAATAGTCATCAAAATTATTAAGAAATCAATTTTTTCAGTTTAAACGTAGAATTATTTAATGTATTGAACAAAATAATAAATAAATCACCTTTTGCAAATTAACTACTGATTGAGTGAGAATATAATTATATTTCATGCACTTGCTATGAGAGGAAGAGAGAACGAAAATGTGCACATGAAATGCTTCCTCTTGCTCCTACAGTGTGCTCCTGCATGTGTGCTTGTACCTCTCTCTCTGGTCCCTACAGTATTATAACAAATGTAGCTCTCTCTCTCTTGCTATCTTACTTTTACACTAATTTATATCTCCCTCTCAACTTCTGAACGCCTCACACAATCCAATTTCCGTAACACTAGTAAAGCATTCACCAGCTTGCTACAAAGTCAAGACTGCATAAAGAAGTTTTACTTCAAAAATGTGACTGTAAAAATATTTGTATACATAAGTAGATAAATTAAAAAAAAACCTTTTCAGAGAGGGCATTACTATGAACAAGAAAGTAAAACCAGGCAGAGGGTCCCAAGTGAATGTTGGTCTTTTACAAGATGTTTCAACTGATAAGCTACTAAACCCGGGCATCAGAGTAACAGTAAAGTTACAGACTCCAGAGGGGAGTAAAAAGATAAGGGGGAAAATAGTAAGCCTTGCAACACCTCGGGCGGAGACAGGAGTGTACTGGGGATATACAGTCAGGATTGCTAATAACCTAAGTCAAGTGTTTACTCAGTGCCCCTACAAAGATGGGTAAGTTTTATTCCTGATTTAAATTGATGAGCTTTATTGAAGGACTCATGTTTGTGAAGCTTCTCGTCTGACAGTTGATGACCCCTCAACTAACCTAACAAAACACAATTGTAACTAACCCCTCATTTATACTCTGTTCAAATTCAATCTGGAATAAATGTAAACAAACCATTAAAATTCATTTACAATCAGATTCAGATTAATTTATTTTTCATTTTATGGTATTTGTATACTCTTAATGAACATCATTAAGTTATTTATCTACTGGTTCACAAAGATGATGCTACTGAGAATATGGCAAGAAACTCTGTAGTTACTCTTATCAAAATTTACAATTCAATGATTTGGTACATTATTTTCGTACTCAAAGTTAAAGTGGAGCTGGAGACACCAAGGGCTTCTTTCGTTTAAGTACTCATTTTTTTATTAAGGTTTTGTTTAATGTTATGTTACTACAAAAGGTTCTATGCATCTTTTTGTTAGTGGTTGCTAGGCAACTGATGACAGCCCTTTGTTTACCTTTAGTCCAGATCGAATAGAGCGAAGTTACCTGTTACATTTTTTATTAATATTAATCAGTAATCCTTGTTTCAGTTATGATTTGACAATTGGCACTTCAGATAGAGGAACTCCAATCGACGATCTACCTGAGAAAAATGTAAAATACAACCATGCTCTTATAGTATTTGGTGGTTTACATGGAATTGAGGCAGCCCTTGAAAGTGATGAACAGTTACAAGTAGACGAAGCTTCATTGTTGTTTAACCATTACATTAATGTGCTACCAAATCAAGGATCTAGAACAATCCGGACTGAAGAAGCAATACTTGTTGCTTTGAGTAGTCTCAGGAGTAAATTGAAGGCACAAAATGAGCCCATGGTCTTCAAAGATACTGGTATCGCTGTTAGCAATTCATTTCCAAACCATGACACTATTTCTAATAATGTTGAGCTAAACATAGATTTAAGCAGATTTGACTAAATGAAATAATTATGTCAAGGCTTGCAGTTTTATTTAAAGATCTGTATACACACACATATACAAAAATATTTTATTTCTACTTATTTACATAAAGCACCATTGGTCCCATGCAAAAGGAACTATTTATGTACCTAAGTTAGGGCCCATTTCCACTGCCCACATCAAACAACATTGTTTCTTTGAGTAACTCTCTGATTTGTCTTATTAACACATTCACTGTACAAGTACTAACTGTAGTTCACAGGATATTGTTATTCTATTGTTATAATTTCTATAACATGTATGACCTGGTGTAAATGAGCCCTTATATTAATAAAATCAGTCCCACAATATTACTATCATATTATATTATGAAAAATAAAAGATAAATGATTTAGTAGCGCTTATCTATACACTCTTGTACAGTGTCACGTAATAGTTTGATAGTGCCTGCTTGATCTTGTGCCCCTATGACGGCTGTCCCTGATACAATCATGTTCGCACCAGCCTGTGAAAACAAAATAATATTTTTTTTTACTACTAAAAAAATTGTAACACTTTTCAGTTATTAGAAGTTGTATTGATCTGTATCTCGTTATTGTAACGTCGAAAAATTAATATAAATAAATAAAATTTGTTGGAGCCTGAATATACTTACAGTGGCACAACAACTTATTGTTGATGGTCCAACACCACCGTCCACCTCAATGTCCAGTAGGGGATATTGTTCTCTCAGATAGCTTACTTTGGCCATCTGATCGTGCATGAATTTTTGACCCCCAAATCCTGGCTCAACTGTCATTATGAGTACCATGTCAGACATTGAGATGTACTTTTCTACTTCAGATACTGGAGTGCCAGGTTTGATAGCTAATCCAACCTGAAAATGAAAAATGTACAATTAGATGTTCGACTTACTTCTATAATTGTCTCGCAGCAGACAGATAGGTGGGTATGTACTAGTAGTAAACATGCTTCCTTGTTTCAGGGCATGTTGAGCTGTAATAATGCCATAGTAGAGGCCATTGAAAACTTCCAAATCATAGTTTTACAATACTAATGCCTGTGGAATCCATTGAATGGATTAGAGTGGTGGCTACGCATCAGGCCTTTTCAGCTGTGAGAGCCAGCCCCTGCTTTGCAGTGGAAAGCTCATGGATTGCATGCAACCCTATGTAGTAGTTGTCATGTGAAACTACTATTACAAATGAATCAACTAAATGCAGTTCATTGTGGTGAAAATATGGACCAGTTTACCTTCATGCCATTTTCCTTAATCTTTCTACATACTTCTGCCACATCAGCTACGGGTTCAATATGGAATGTGTACTGATTCACTCCTGCATTCGCCATTGGTTCTATCCACTGCAATAGATAACAGTTGCAATGAAAGTTAGTTCAAAATTGTTTGCTTTTATTATGTCCTAATTAGTTGTTATTGAATTAATTTTTATAAGATTAATCATACCTATTCATAAATTACATAATAGTATTTTTATGTTGAGCAACCTAAATAATAAATACAAAACTTGACTGAAGTATCTTAATTAAACTAGATTATTGCAGCAGGTGCACAGCATTGGTTAAAGCTGGAAAATAAAATCCATTATAGGTTATTTCCAAAATTCTTTCAAATATTATCATAGGATAAATAAAAGATGACTTACCTGTTCAGGTTTTAGTACCATCATGTGAGTTTCGAAGAATGCCTCCTTTATTTTACCACGAAGACATTTCACTACCGGGTGACCAAATGTTAAATTAGGAACAAACTGGCCATCCATTACATCTAAATGTAAATAATCTGCACCATTATCCAAAAGTTTTTGAGATTCTTGATATAGTCTTGACAAGTCCGAATTAAGAATAGAGGGCCCAATAAGCGCCTTTAGACGACTCATTTTGTAAATTTTTCAGTCTTAACCACAATCACATTCAGTTTTAAGTGTTTTATCCCACAATCTGGAAATGACACTTTGTTAAATATTAATATTTTAACTGAAGAAATAAAAGTTATGCTAAAATATTACTTTTAGTTCATTTCGTTATCAACTTCAGGCAGAAATCCTTACCTTCAAGTTTTTAAGATAACCTCTATTTATATTTATCTCATAGATTACTAGAGTTGGGTAGCTCCTGAATGAGAGATATAAATGAACTAGTTCTTTGATTTCAATCTAGCTCTCATTCGCTCAGT
>DWTT01002389.1:0-10138 GCA_018250895.1 Carterocephalus mandan | reverse complement strand
AGTTAGTATGAAACTTTGCCGTTTTTGAAGTTAGCGAATGTCTAATTCCACGCGAGCGAAGCTGCGGGCGTCCACTAAGTTCATCATATACCAATGTAGTTCCAAAATTCTCTTTCCTACAAAACTCATTCCTACACTCCAAAAGAACATGCTGAAGGATCATATTGTCACAATGAAAATTCAATCCGCTATCACTTTTAATGATGTGCATCAATTGTTGCAGCAATTCACGCTGGGCATAGCGTCTCTCTCGAAGCTGGGGTGGGCGGGTGCCCTGCTCGAGGCGTTTCTGATCCTGTACCTGCACGCGGCGTCGCTGACGGGGCTGGTCGCGCCGGCGCGCGCGTTGCGCGTGCTGCCCCGCGCGCGCCGCACGCCGCTCGCGCGCATCATCGCCGCCTGCGCGCTGCTGCTCGCGCACTCCACTGCGCAACCACTGCTGGTTAAGATACTAGGTGGGTGACGCCAAATGGAACCCAATAGGCCTCGACTGAGAGACTGAAGCGTTCTTCGACCTGTGTCAGCGCGCGCTACGCGCCGGTGCGTCTTGCCTCGCGCGCCTCACTAAGTCCATCGTGCACTCTGAAGTTAAAACTTTTATTTAACCCAATACACTCGACCAAGGATGACTGGTAGGAAAGTTTAAAAAAAAATCCATAACTAAAATTTAAAAAATTAGAATACCATGGACATTCACACACGGCCATCTGACCCCAAATTAGGCGCGAACCTGTACTTTGGGTGCCAGAGACTGATATACATACATAGATATTTTTAAATACATACATAAATAGATAATATTTTACATCTAGACACAGAACAAATACAAGTGTTCGTCACACGAATATTTGTCCTAAGTGTGATTCGAACCCATAAAATTAAAATCTTACTATTCTCCATCAGGTATAACAAACTTCGACTTGCTCGGCGAGTTCGGCCGCATCGAGTGGCTCGGCAACTTCAAGTTGGTGCTGCTGTACAACGCCATATTCGCCGCCACCGTCACCCTATGCCTCGTCAGCAAGTTCACCGCGAGCGTTCGTCGCGAACTATACAACAGGTTGGTTGAAAACGTCAACACGGTCGCTCACTGCGTATCGTTCCTCAATAACTGACGCGCGGCCGCGACCGTGGAATATAGAGCGGCCAGAGACTATAGACTGCGAGTCGCCAAGATGACGATAGAGATTGATGAGGCCAATAGGATCGGCCCATGAAATGTTGCAGTGTGTGCAAGCTCAGCCATAGCGTTCCAAAATAGGTAGGCGAGAATCGTCACCACGGTGTCTCACCTCCTGTCATACCTTTAAAACTGAATCGCATAGACATCGATGCGAGCCAAAAAGATGACAATAACATCGATAGGTTCAGGATAATTCGTTCTCAATGGTTGCATGCCCGTTCTAGCTTGCTGGAAAACGTTGACGCAAAAGCTCACTGCTCTGCTCTTTCGTGACCACTGTAGAACGCGAAACTGCTCTTGTTGTCATCGCTAGGCCAAATCGCATTAGGATATTCGCTCACTGCGTGTTATTTAGGTGCGTTTTTACATAGACTGCGGGTGGAACGCCGGTGCCTGAATAATAATAAAATAAATGCTTCCAACGAGCGTGGCGAGTCATGGACGCGTACCGGATATGCCGAAACGACGCTTTCTAAACGTACCATTTTTAACTGATGCATATTGACAGTGTGAAAAACATACGGAGTCCTAGAGTAGGTTATATGCAACGAAGACGCGGCAAGGAAAACGTATGGAAATAAAAACGGTGTTTGATAACTCACATCTCGCTGTGTAGCCAACTCTTCTATACCGCCCAGACTCATGTCCTTCATTACGAGGTGACATCACCATCATGAGACATCATCATCATGAGGTGATTATCACTTAAAAATTAATCTACATGCCGCGCTTTATTTTTCGTTGGCCCTGGCTACCTCAGACTAGTTAGAATTAGAGATACGAGTATTAAGGTTTATACGCACACATCATTGCTACTCCAGGCCTGCCTAATCTATAACAATCCATCCAGTGTCAGCAAAAAAATCGTGTTTTTCCCCATGGAAGTCGTGAAAAGAGAAGGCAATATGCAATGCCTTATCTTCACGACTTGTGTTCTAAAACCTTCATCCAATAATATGGCAATAGATCTCCAGTCTAATTAGGCTCTTGTAACTTGTGACTCTTGTAATTCCCAAAAATGAGGTCTGCTATGGTCATAGAACGCATCGGCACTTCACTGATGAGTGTGTATAACACGCCACTGTACGCACGTGTTGGCACGGATAGGCCTTCAAATTGACGCTATCGGATGTTCACTGATGGCGATGTTAACAAAAAGATTATCTGTCAGATATGAAGGCTCGACAATCAATGGAAAAAATGCTACCGGCTGACTGTATTAAACCAACAGATCACATTTGGTGTGACTAAGTTTTATTCGTTTAGCAGTGAATTCTCTATTTATCTCTCTTCATCATTAGCTGCATCAGCGCATAGATCATATATACTGCCATAAAATAATAAAGCTCTATAGTAAAAAACCCTGGTTGAGTTTGAGGTAGAATATATAATAAAGACAAAGTTTGACTGTTTATGTAAATATAATAAATGTAATAAAATTATATAATTTCGCCAATATAAAAATGGGGTTATTTATAACCGGTAATCTAAAGAACATCTTGACTTTGTGTCATAGTAAGGATTCAATCAAAAGACATATCCTGTAATTGAATGAAAAAATGGTACTGTGTTGCGTTGGCTTACATTTCCATGGCTGGACAATCATACAAATCTTAAAAATAAACTACCGTGTATGAATTAAATTACAAATTAACAAAAATAGTAATATATATAGGAAGTAATTACAAAATAATAATGTAGTTCTGTGTAACCCAATATTTGAATTTAAGACCTTGCATTTATTTTATGTCTTTTAGATTTCCTATTAAAATTTGGATTTTAGTTAAAGTTTTATTATAAGTGACATTTAATTTAGTTCTTGAGCAAAGATGCAGAATTAATTAATGAATTTCATTTTATAACTAATGAGACTGAATTTGTTAACTAATTACAATAATTTATGTCCGAGATTATTTATTGTATTGTACATGTAATCTAAATTGTATTTTTTTAATTCTAATGTATTTTGTTTCCCTTAGTGAATAATTATTATACTTTAATGTGAGACATGTTACAACTTCCTGCCACAAATGTGTTTGATGAGGTTTCGTTGATGTGTGATACTTTTTGTGTTATTAAAGTATGTACTAGTATTAATAATCACATTATTATTTACATTGCAAATATATGCAATGTTTAAATTATTACATGATAATATGAAGGAAAAAAATATAAAAGACATTGGAAGACTGTTTTACTAGAATTTAAATTGTATTTTGGTACAGGAGGTATTGTTGAATATGATGTGATCATATTTCTCTGTCATTACATTAACCGAAATAGGTTCACGTAAATATTTGAGATTGTAACGTGATCATCAACCTGTTCTTTTAAACGTGGATTAACTTTGTACTGCGTCAAATTAAAAAGTTCAAACATTAAACACCTTAGATTAGATTTGTTTACAAATCTAGTTGTTACGCAACAACATGAGTTATTCAGCAATTAAAGCTGCCGTTAAGTTAAACCAAGTTGGTATTGCTGAAGCGTATTATGACTAATGCTAGTAACTATGTACTAACATACTGTAATCATTCATCATCATTCACTGTATATAATAATGCAACATTACCTCCTGTCCTATACATTATTTGCTCAATGTCTGGTACCTGCAATGGCGATTCGGTTAGAGATATATTTCGTGTCTTGAGAATATTCTGGGTTGAGGCTTAATTTTGAATACTCTAGTCGTCTTGGATCTCTGTGCATATTGCAGGCTGGACGTTTAAATAGGTTTTGAGCTTTGCTATAATTTTAAGTATGCCTTACTCAAAAATATTCATCCCTAATCCTAATACATTTGCATTGTGCACTAATTTATTAATCATTATGTCGTTAAAACATTTTGGTCACTTCAATAGATAAGAACAATTCTCTTCATGGTATTACAAATTGTGAATACTATCAAAATGTCTGGTAAATGAAGTGAATTATGAAATCACACTGTTCTTTATTAGAATTTTAGTGTAATAGGGATTTTAAAATTGCACCGCTGTAGTGTCTGCATAGTGAGTAATATTTTGTAATAAACGTACAATGGTAAGCTTACGACAAAAAACATCTGAGGTGCTAGACAAGTTGATTAAACATGTTATTGTAGGTAAATGAAATGTATCAGACAAAACAAATTTCTTTTCATAGGTACTTAGCAGAGTGCACTGTGCATTATTGATCGAAGTTAGCAGATTAATGAATTTGTCTCTATGTAAGACTTGTGTGAATTTTCAATGATATAGTGTACCTACCTAGTAAATATTTCGTGTGTGAATTTTATACATTTTGTATTATCTTGTACCAAACGTTGAGATTGCATTTGAAAACAATATATGAATAAATTTAAAAGCTTTTTTATTTGTTTTACCTATAGTATAATCCATACACTCGTATCTACTAGAGATTTGACTCCTAATCTATTATCGAAACAATTGTTGGGTGATAATTATGCGTGATAATGTAGGTCACACTTTTTAAAACATAAACCATTCATACAGCGATGATAAATAAAATATTTTCCTTCAACTAACCAGTATGAATGAAATAACATTATTTTGATGGAATACATAAGAAATGTATTTTTTTTTTTCAAACATATGACATTTGAGGTTTAGTTTATTATATGAAAAAGACAACTGAATTAATATATATTTAATTATTGACGAAATTATAACAGTTATTTTAAAAACAAAATTTTGTAGGTATGTATTCTTTATACTAGAGATTCAAACTCATAAATTTCTGCATCAATAAAGATCAATACTATGTCAAGCTTTTATGTATACTCATCAAGCATCTTCATTTTCTATTGCTTACTAATTCATCATCTTATACATTGCTATTCATACTATACTTAATTAATTAACATATTTGGCAGTATGTATGTGTAGTTCTGTCGCATTGTCTCTCCAATTTTTTAATATTGATAGGCATTTCCGAACTTATCTTTTTTCTCTTTTATCAGATTCAAATGGATTGCCGATGCGTGTACTCTGTCCAAAGAACAACATACTACAAATAAAAGTGTAGTTAATCCAGCGTCGGAGGAAACGATTGATCAGGATATAAACCAAGATCATGCTGCAATTATAGAAAAGATGAAATCTGATTAGGGTGGCGATACCATCCATCATCAACCAGCGGGGTGATTGCGTATGTTTTAATGGATGTACGATTCAATTCAATGGAGTTACGATCGTTATGTCAAGTTCGTAGGTACCTATTGTGTAAGACTGTCAATTCAATGAAGACCGATCAATTATTCCAGATTTCCTTGAAACCACACCACAGAACCAAATACAAAACGATTGATTAAATTCATGTTAGCGAATTTGTTATCAATGAAAACTTTAGAATTCAAATCTCAAACAAAATTAAAATAATTCACTCAATTAAAGATATATACTATCGTGAGCTCATATCATTTTCATATGTACATACATACATACATATGACAATACAATTCGAATAATCTGTTTGACAAGTCATCGTAAGATGTGAATGAATTCATCTAATGAAAATAAACGCAATTGCCCTGTAGGTACTTCTATTATTAATGAAAGTTCCTAATGAATGTAAATCCTAATTATACGAGATAATTTGTCTATGCCGCCAATAATACTAATGCAAGCACCCAAAAAAATAGCCCCCTTATTCATTTCAAATAATATTACTACTTATTAAATAATATTATGTCCATCGCTATAATGGTTTTGTCACTTTAGAATTCTGCATTGAAGAACAAAACGCTACATACTACTATTATTAACAAATAGGTATTATAATTATTATTTAGGTATGTACCTATAGGCACTTATGCCATTAACGATTTATTAAATTACCTTAATATTTTTATTATGTACTAGAATCCATTGCAACGCTAGGGCGTTGTATCGTTTCTACACACGCACACGCTCACGAAGGGTTACATTAAATATGTATGTTTAAGAATTTTATAATAAGTTTATAATGTTACACTTAAATGAACTATGGTTATAGGTTTTATAGGGTTATGTATGATAGGTTTATAAATTTGGTATTATTAAGGGGGCAAATATTTTTTGCATTTTCAGGACATTTTAAAATTATGATAAAATAAAATCTGAATCTGTTGTGAATTTTTTTAAGCATACGTACCTAGTTTAAGTAGTCTATATGATAGTTAAATTATTACTTAAAACTTAAATTTAGTTGGTATGAGTTAAGGTTGATGTTATTTTCAGTATAAGCAGTATGTACCTACATGTAAAAAAATTAAATGTATTATTTTGCCAAAAAATAAAAGTCGTTCATAGTGAGGTGCATAAAAACATTGATTAAATTGAATTAATTGATACTAGACTAAAAATCTGTGAATTTAATGCAGTTGTGAAAAAGTACGAAGGTCCTGTAATTTTATTGAGTTCCACTGAAATCAAATCAAATAAAAAAATACGAGTGTGCTTTTGACCACACGACTGAAGTATGTATATGTATAGTCGTGTGGTATTTATGTATATATGTTTATATATATGTATACACAAGCAGCCTGGTATAAATATACGCCCACAAATGCTTTAGTATACATTATAGCATAAATAAGCAGACAGATTGTAAGAGTACCGTAAAACGGGGTGGATAGGGTACCAGGGGTGAATAGGGTAGGAACTGAGATTTTTCTTACCTAGTCATCAATTGCATCTGCAAAAAAATTTATTGTCAACCCTAGCTTTAACTCTATCCTCCCGTCTTTAAAGTGTAATATATGTAATTTATATAGACATGGGACATATTTAACAATAAAGTTGAGAAACTACCCTATTCACCCCATTTTACCTGGTATTACCCGTTATTATATTTTTCTCTTATACCTTTGTTGCATTTTAATAATTTTATCTGCTATATCAGGCACTGGTACTAGATATATGACGAAATTATATTTTGCCATTTGCTTACCTTTAATAAAACTGCTATAAAGTCTAAATGGTAATATAGTTTTTTTAGTTTATTAATTATAGCCTAACAAACAAGCTGATGGTAAGTAGTCACTGTCACCTATGAATATGAGTAACATCAGAGGAGTCTACAATGCGTCGCCAGCCCCGAAGGACAGCTACTTTTACGCCTATCGTATCCTGAAAACCTGTAAGTCTCAGAACAAAGGATGTAGTTATTCATAGAATATTGTCCAAAAGTATTGAGCTTTATCTTGCCCATTACTAGTGGATTCTTAGATTAGTACATGCATGTCATGTCATCACTGCTGATAAATTAGGATGTCTGGTAATTCACAATAAATATAATAAATTAATATATGTATAAATGATGATAACAATATTGGTGGTAATTTGCCATGTGAGTGGATCACATTATTACAGTTTTCACCAGATTTTTTGCTGGTATAAGCCCACAACAGTTCAATAACTCATGTATTTATAACATTAGGAAAACCTGGTGGAAGTTATGCATATTTTATAGAATTACCTTTTATTGTTCTGTGATTCTTAAATATTTTTTTAGTTTAGCAAAGCCCAATGACATTTACATACCATTTTCATTATTTACATAGATATTACAAATGCCTATAGATCTTGAGTTGTGTACTATGTAAAAAAAAATATTACCAACTGTTGTAAAATACTTTTAAACTACTTTTAAAATATTGTAAATATCAACTGATATGACTGTTATAGATATGAAATGGAAAATAGGTATAGTTTTCATGTGGTATTTTTTATTTTAAATATAATTAGTGGAATTAAAACCCAATTTTTACTGATCAATTGTTTTATTTTCAGAGGGTTCCAATAGCGGAGTTACAAGCATGAAATGCTTGCCACACCTCCTAGTTTGTGCTTTGATAATGAGTTTGCGAGCATTATCCCTTACAACTTGTAGGCTTTGGTTGCTGTTTAGTCCCAGCACGAATCCCAAGTTGATGACATCATGTATACCTCGAACCTGTGTGTGGTTATCTGCTCCACTGTTGACAATTATATTTCTAGATTTGCCAATAGCATGGAATGTGTGTGCAGTACTTATAATATTTTTCCTCGATGTTGAATCCTTTATGGCTGGAGCATACATAAGTTCAAAAAATATTCCTCGTTCTGCAGCTTGTCTATATAATTTTCTATTTATTTTGAAAGGGATCTTACATTCAGGGTCAAAGGTGATGGCATCGATGTCTAAACTGCCACATGCATATTGAAAAGCTGACAGTGTCTTTGGTACAACTGCAAAAATATCATATTTTTTTATATTTTCAGATTGATTTATTTTATGTGAGATACTTGTATCAGAGAATTCTATTGTAACTCTTTGTAAAATATTAAGTTTGCACGAATCCTTTATGTCATTGGGTATTTCTATAGGGGCAGGTATGAAATCAGGTTTTTCTTTTGGATCTCCTTTTTTCTTTTTCTTTTTAGGTTCGTCACTTGGTTCTTCAACATAGGTGTTGATTGCAACAGTATTGAATCCTAATTTCTCTAATAAACTTAGTTTGGTTAGATCAAAAGATTTGTTCAATGAAAGATCACAGAATCCCCAGTTAAAACAATTTATATTCTTATTCTGCATTATCATTTTTTGACGGCTATTGGGAAAACTGAATGAATTGGATATTGGTAAATAGGCGTGAAGCCGAGGAATAATTTTATTTGAGTAAAGAAAATTTTATTTTACTGAAATCTTGCTTCGCTTGCTTGCTTGATACATTAATGACATTGACAAATATGACAAGCAAGACATTATGACAATACCAACAATAATAAATAATCTATGGACATCACAAATTCACAAGTCATAGAATAAGTAGAGATATGTATTAGCGTGTATATTTAAAAGTATAAGATTATGAATAGTTTATTGGGACCTCTTGATTTTACATTGTCATTTTACATAAATATTAAATAATGACATACATGACATTTATTTATGGTGGTTAAGTTCTTGCGGTTTAAGAGACCATCCATTTCCGTCTAAAGGAAACGCTGTAAAGGCCAGTAGGCCCTACAGCAAAATAGCATTCGGAAATAAGAATATTATTAATATCTGCCTACGACAACAACAAATTTGGCAGTCCCAGACAGTCCCAGTGTTTCGACCGCATGGAATTATTAATTAGATAGTTGCGTGCAGCTACAGTCGAAATCATTCGACCGTCCAAAGTTAGGTCCAAATAAATTGGATTAATGAAGGTTTCAACAAAATAGTGATAACCCATCGATGTGAACAATTCGATTTAAGCGAATATGGTTTTGTTTTATAATCGATAGGTATTATTATGCTAGTTGTTCAAATACTTAAGATTATATTTTCTGTTGAAAAGCTTATTTACGAGTCTTTTGGATGATTTGTTTAATCGCATTTATTTTGGAAGTTAAAATACCTTCTTTTTTACAACTTCTTATATCTATGGATACTACATTCAGGCAAATAAAACTTGACGGTGCAGCATAATCTTATGAACGGCAGCAAAGAATTTTCAACCATCTTTGCTGGTACGTACACCCCATGTAAATATATATGTCCAGAAAAAGGGTTTGATTGAAATTGACATTAAAACAAATAGGTATAAAATAATAATAAACCTCCTATTGCCCAAAGAAATTTGCAAAAAAATTGACGCTGTCGTTTAAAAATTATGAAAATGTCATAGGATTAGTAAATTCAAGCTGACTGACTGATTGCAAGAATAAATTTTATTTTAATCACATTGATTTAAACTTTCATTACACAAATGGTTTATCAGATTGTTATAGCTGGAGAGTCACAATGCATAAAGTTTGCGGAAGTTTGTCTAATAGCAGATTATCTGGCTAAAATTCTTCCAAATTTCTGTTATAGACGAATCGAAAAACCAGTATTAGATTGGAAGGTATATACCTAGTAGCTAAATTTATATTGTAGCGTCCATAGCCCAGTGGCTCGCTTCGATTCAATGTGATCGAAAGTGTTAAGCAACGACGGGCGCGGTCG
>DWTT01002388.1:0-10139 GCA_018250895.1 Carterocephalus mandan | reverse complement strand
AAATTTCGAGGGGAGAAAATTCGATAAAACTATACAATCGTTTGGACCTTTGATGTGGTGAAAAAGCTGTTTAAACCTCATAACATACACAAACATTACACACTGACGTCGCTCTGTTCCTGTAAAGGCCAATACGGTCACAGACATTTGACACCTCGGGTCACAGCAACTCTTCACAAAAATATAAGCAATAGAAAATTCATACAAGACCAAACTCCAAACCCTGCAGTGTTGACCAAAACAAGTCATTAAAGGGTTGCATCCTGTACTACACAATTTGTATTTAATAATTTATATTATTACATTTTAATGTTCACAATTCCCATTGCTTATACTCAGTAATCAACCAATCAATGGTGAAACGTCGGTTAACAATACAATATTCGGTAATTAGCGTAGCCTGTCTGTCATCTCCCGTGATACAGTAGATAGCCGGCGTAGCGGCACCGCATTTATTAGCGGTCGGGAAGCGACAAGTGGGACGCGCGTAAGTGACCGGAATGGGGGATATCCGCCGCCTTGGCCGCCTTGTCGGCGTTGGATAACCGTCGGTCGCTACTTCGGTCTATGGCGACACGCCCGACTTGTACCAATTAAACCGACCGTTTGCTCGATTGATACACTTAAGGTGGGTGCTTCGGTCCGTGCAGGTAAATTTAAATAGAAATGATTTGTATGTTGTTTTCGACTAGAAATAACATAAACAGTGACATTATTGCGCATATACCGTATAGCATTGCATTTTTTAAATGTATCATTTTGGTTCTGAAGCTATGTAATCCAGATTTGAATATAGCTCTACCATACAATTTTTGACGATTTTTATGGTTCATAGTAACATTAAATTCAGAACCATACTGATATATTAAAAACTGCAATGCTTCACGTTGCACGTGCACACTGCGTGGTACGTGCACAAGTTAAAAATAATGTCTCTACATATGTATATGTTCTAAGTAGTTGAAAACAACAAATAAATGATTTTTATTTAAATTTTCCGCCTCGGATCAAAGCAAACCATTAATTTATTAATCAGGTATTGATAAAACTTAGAATTTAGTTGTGTCTAACCCGTTAACACAATTAAAGGAGCTGTGGAGTTCCTTAGACTGGACTCTAGTCTAGGTAAAGAATTAAATCGTGCTTACGATAAAATGTATTTTTATGCATGCATACGTTCCACCCCGTTGCTCAACTTCTTCTTCTATATATCCCACCTAAACCTAAGACCCTCCCTTAAGGATCAATTCAAGAATATTTGTGTGAAAGTACTATCGGAACATGTTTGGTTACAAAAAAACTGCAAACAATATTGTTTCAACATAAGCTTCTAGAAAAATAAGTGTTTTATTAACTAAGTATATCCGAAAAGTCAACGCCAAATTTATTGCTAAATTTCTATTCATCCGAATTGATTATCCCTATATCTTCCTGTATCTTCTTCATCTTCGATTTGACGTCAATTCTACCTTGTACTATTATGTGTTCTGTGCTTTTACGTCTACTTTTACCTAACTTTGCCAGTGTAGCTGCGTTCTTTATATAAGGTCCCTATATAGAGAACTGATAAAATTTATGAAATGAAATACATACTAAAAAGAATCAACTATTTTTCTACCAGGTAATTATAACTTAACAAAAACGTTTTATCATATTTTATGCTGTGAGATCTCTAATGAACATTCGCGAAGTAAAAAAGACAATAGATATTGAAAGAATTATAATCAAATTGTTGATGCTCGAGAAATCTCCACATTATTCGCGGTCTAGTACGCGTTATAATAGTATACTTCAAAGAATACGATATAGTATATTGTAGTATCGCATCAGTGATCGTTCAATTAGTTTTCCATTCTTTTCAATGGCAATGAGAATGAGTGTGAGGTATAAAAGAAAAACTAAACTCATGATTATGACCTTCCTGACATAGATTCAAAGGCGTGACGAGATTTTCACACCCAAGAGCAATGTCATCGTCTTTGTTCGATTGCGATGACAGTTTAAATCCGAACTCAATACCTATACCCTTCGAAGCCTATACCTATCGGATTCGACTACACGCAGGATAAAGGCACTCGAATACACGAATTCTAAAATGCCCGTCAATGTGGAATGTGTGGAATCCACGGAATTTCCGTTTCATCTCAGTTTGGTTTTATAAAGCAACACCATTTTTTCCTAAAGCAACCAGACTAAACCCAGACGGACTGATCTAACAAATAAAGTAAGTAAGTAAATATATTTAGTTACATTACCATTTATAGTAATCTACAGCAACAAATGAACAACAAAATTTACATTTAATTGTTTTATAGCTGCAGTGCTTTAATCACAAATAGGAACCGGACTTAGCATGGTTTCAGGAGAAAGCCAGTACTATGTTGCAATATATATCTTAAAGTAGGTACACAAAACATGTTATAAAGCAGCATTACTTACAATCTCATAGGTTACCAACGAAATGAACCTTAATTATTTAAAAAAAGAGAAATAAACATTTTAATTAGTTACGTATGCAGTCATTTAAATGTTTTAATTATAGTCATATGTCGTATGTACTTATACAAACGTTATTCACGCCTTTATTTTAGTCAATATCGTATCGAGTACCTATTGACATAGTATAGAGAGTGACAGAGTGAACAGTAGGAGCCCTAGGCCTCTTTCTTGATTCTATTACCTACGCTGCATTGGACCATCAGGTAAGTACCTATTATTTCTTGTAACATTAAATAAATAAAAAAAGTCAGGCACAAGAGTCAACTGAAAACGTCAATATGCCGGCAACAATCGTTTATATTAATCGTATAAAATTATAATAACAAATTGCCCGATTGAACTAATTTTCTTAACTTATAAATAACCCAATGAGACTTAGGTATAAGAATAAGAACCAAGAATTATTTTGAAAAAAAAATTAGGATTGATTGATATTTTAAACATAATATTATTATTGTAGGTACAAATTTCAATAGGGTAAATAAAATTTTGTATTTTGATTAGAGATCATACTAACCATTCAACATTAGTAAGCAATATAAAAATGTTTTAATATGAGGAATTTAAGCAGACATTATAATTGTTGACGAGGTGTTTTTGAAAATGTGACGTCTAGTCTAGACTCGGCAATCAAACTATGACTGCATTACGAAGCTAGCTTATTTGAGCGTGTCAATGTGAGTGCGTAATTTTCGGACTTTAGGGTGTACTTGTTACTGTTCCCTTCCTATATTGTGCTTTAAATTCCTCTTATCTTAAATACGTAAGTAATTTATGTGGCTATTTTAAATAATGTGCTTTTTATGACTAGAGAGTTTCATGTCGTACTGAATTTGATTTCCTGATAAAGAGTAAATATTTTTAAGGCTATCGGTTAAAATATATTTTTCTGGTACAAATTGGTTTTTATTAGACATCAAAAAAGAGGAGATTCTATGTTTGACTGTACGTATTTTTTAATGTTTGTGCAGCGATAACTTAGTTGTACATAAATTACTCCTAGGAGTCTGTTGTAAGATGCATAATAAGAGTAGCAAACTATGTGTTCTTCGTGTTTATTGCGCTGTAGCCGTAATTTGAGAATGGGTTTTGATGATTCTTTTTTTAATTGAAAGACCTTATATAATACAGAGTAGATGTACCTATCATACATTTTATTAAAAATATTTAATATTCAGAATAAAGGCAAAATTTGTGTGTTTATCTCTCTAGAGTGAAATGAAAGAGACAGGTGACGGCTGCGGGGCGAAGATCCACATTTAAATAAAAAACGAACATTAAAAAGTTAGTAATAAAACACCGATTTTAAAATATCAAAAACTTCGAGAACATACTCCACAATGCTGCTCCAATGCGAATTAAGTCGTTTATTCACGTAATTATTTGAAGGCAGACCGACTTTTAAGTGTGCCTATATGAATGTATACCTAATTTGCCGGCCTGACTAAAAAATATTACGTGAACAAACGAACCAACCTATGCTATGTCGATCTCAAGTACGAGTAAAAACAAAACTTTAATTAAGTAAAAAAATTTATACCTAACCACTTCTTACTCGTGCGATTAAAAATTCGGTTGTGTAAACCATTGTATGGTGGTCGGTCTGCGATGAGTAGCAGTCGCGCTGTACCATTTTTTAAAACAAGGTAACCCAAGCGTCTAATGAAGAGGAATTACGTCAAACAAGTTGAACACGTTCGAACACGTTCGTTACCGCTCCCTCCCGATGCAGAAAATGCAAATGCTATTTCATCTGACCACTGTTGCCTGACCTATTTGTGGGTCCGGTGCCATCGAAATAGAACACGAATCTGCAAGGATGGCAAACAGATGAAGGTTATTAAGACCGGTACGAATTTTTCATGAGTTTTTTCTTTATAGTATTACGGCACCGCGTTCGTTCGAATCGGAGATAACGAAGGACAATTTTAATAAGGAAATCTGTTCTAATTGAAAAATAGTAAAAATAAATATTAAATCTGGAAAGGGGAAGCTTAATGGTAAGTACGTAAAACAACTTGCCAATTGCATAAACAAATAAATGAGTATCGCTTAATTTTTATTCAGACAATAATTTTAACAATTAGGTAATTTACCGACTTAAATCCGATCTATGGCACTAATAGAGTACGCATTTTGATCTCCAGTTAGCGTCAATGTTGCGTTTTCTACACTGTGTATGCGTGCCAAAATTAACATGAATCATCTCAATAGCGTTAAACGTTCGATGCTTAAAGCTAATTCCCTGCGGGCTACGCGGCGCGGGCGCGGGTGCCGTTGACGCTTTCTGTCATCCGGCCACCCGAAAAGCTCTCCCGGACGCGTGAAGCACGCCTCGGGAGGGCGCCGGGGGTGGGCCGTGTACCCTCCTCACTCCGAGAGTTCGAAAAAAGGCGAAGCACTTTGGATTGTTCCTTTTATGTCCAGGATCGATCGTTTCGGTAAAGGAGCGCGTTTTTATCTGTCCGGCCTGAACGGCCACGGTTACTTCACACGTGGTGGGCTAATTGGGGGGTGCCTCGGCCGTTCGATTAGAAAATAGAGGAGACGGGGTGCTGCGAGATTTTTGTGGATTCGCTCGGTGCATCGTGACGGCCGTGCCGTACCCCTCGAGGTGTTTTTATGAGCCTCGGCGCTAACAGTGTTGTGGGAGCATTGTAACTTACTAGCTCCAGCATTTCAAATTGTATCGCACTCCTTTGACGAGGGATTGCTTAAGCCGGTCCAGACAAGAGGACTTGAAAATCATCAAGTAATATTGCCCTGTTTAAAAACGAACTACTGAGAATGTAAATAAAATATTTGATGATAGTAGTAGATAGCTGTAGTAACTGTAAGGAAAAGACAAGTAAAATAGATATGCCATGGATTAGCCTAGTTGAAGCTGCCGGTAAGGCAGGTAATGCCTTAACTCGGGCTTTGAAGAAGTTTAGAGAAACGACGTGATAAAATTATAAGACAAGGTATCAAGCACGTCGCCTGACTGACCTTCGGGAGCTGCAAGCTGGCAAATGATTGCTGGCAAAACCTAGTCAACAATCTTGCTGGGATCTGAATTTTATTATCCTAATGCCCGCAGTTTGGATTTGTGCCCGGTGTATGGCAATGGGCTCACCACCACCAATTACATGGGTCCTAAAAATAACTTGTAAGTAACGGATGTGACACCTCTGTCTGCATAATCTTTGGGAAAATAAAGGCTTGATTCATTCGAGATTCATTACGTCTAAAATATGGATGCAAGAAATCTACACTAAATGAAAGTATTTTAATCCCTGGCTATTTGCGGGGAAATGGTATCGCACGATTTAAACGAACGAAATGCACGGCTTTATTAAATTAACGACGGTTTGTTTGATGATACCGTACTCCTCGAGTACAAAAAATATAAGGGACTATCCTTCGCATTAGTTAAATATATTCTGTATACTTTTGAACTTCAATGTGTAAACGGATACATTGTTACCATTAAAACTACTTTACATAAGTACCTACCTGGAGAAACATTACAGCCTCACGCCCGCTGGAGTACAAGTAAACCATGTTTAATCTTACCTGCAAATAAACAGAAAATAAATGTTATTTTTTAAATTATAAATAGTCAATATGATAGAAAAACTGTGCACCAATATGATACTAGACCACATATTATGACTAGGTTAAACTTTTAAGCTTCTAAAAATAAACAGGAAACATTATTAAATACAAATTTGGTAGAAATAACTAACGGTCGACACAACACAGAGTAGGTACGCATGGAGCCTCATAAATTTCCTCAGTTGTTCATTGTTGTTTGCCAGCGTTATGGACGCTACAATTAATATTTTATACGTGAATCTTGAGCCTACAAACACATAATGTAGTAGGCGCAAATACTATGCTCCCGTGAATAACCCAAATAGTAGTTATGTTTACTCTATGAAACAGGTGAGGTCGAATATTATTGTGAAAAAGTTTAGTTGAATCAAAACATTCGTTGGATGATGAAAGTTTAATAAAGCTATGCTACGAACGAGTAGGTGCGGACACTTTCTAAAACAAATAAGCCTATAGCTACGAGCTATTAGAAACAAAAACCTAAGCTGCATTTGATTAATAATAAGAATATTCGAAAATGCAATAATACCAAATAAAATTAATCATTTAACATTTAACATTATCCTAATTATTTATTGCAACACGTCAAATACATTTAATAAACAGGACGTATTGATGTATTGGATATCTCGTTTCACGATCTCACAATTACGTGCGCTGCCTCCTGTTGGTAATTAGAAATTAATCATCTAAACATAGATCATTTATATATTCCACATTATTCACTGAATTGTATTTTGAATTTTAACGGATACTATGGACAGCTTTCGATTCGGTATTCAAAATAGGGAATATTTGCAGTATTAGAGAGAAGTATTATCCACTGGTGATGTAGATGCAACAATGTTTTACCTATCGATTTATCATGAATTCCGATTAGGTTCCGAAAGGCATTTTTGTACACTTGTGTACAATTGTGACTACAAAGACTTTCTTCATTTTAATGTATTTTAAATATAATGAATATTTAGTCTAGATGGGTATGTATAATAGTCAATAATTTGTAAAACAAAAATTGCTGCAACATTTATTATATTTGCCTATTAAGTAAATATAATAAATGTTGCATCAATTTTCACCTAGATTAAGCACAGTTCAGCGATAATCTACTATTTAAATTAGGAAGCAAATCAGGATGTGTACTCCTCTCTTTCTCTAGAGAGGACCTGTGGGTTCAAAGCTAAGTGGCCCAGCGATCAATCACTTTTCAACAATCTTGGTCAGCGTGGTGGAGTAAGGCCTAATCCTTCCCGTTCCAAGCCAAAGAAAGGCTGGTGGTGCTACCGCTCAGTAATCGGATGGCGACGGAAGTACCGTAATACAGTTTCATGTTTTGCGAAGTGTACTGGTTTTGCGGACACGCCGCAGCGTTCACGTAATGCATTTATCTTATTGGCTCGTCGGTCGTTTATCTATATTTATCGTAATTTCTCGTGGCCCACCAGTTTGATTTTCTCTGCGGGAATGCCAGATAACTAGATTCTGCGCCCGGGCCTGAATGTTGAATTTGGAAGATTTTTAATTACAAACACTAAATGGGTTTAGGAAGGATGCCGTTGCAATTTATTCGATCTACCATAACTTCACGAATTAGTTTCCACATCCCTCGTAATTCTAAGCTTAAATGCAGACTAACCATGGACAACTTAAGTGACTTAAAGAATTATAATTTTGTGGACAGGAATCGTTCGCCTTCAATGCGCACTGGGCCAGCATGGTACCGTACATTCTTGGCCTTCTCACTAATTTCGTCGGGAAGAAACCCCAAATGTCAGTCATACATGAAAAGTAGTTAATTATATTTGATTGGCCCGTTGGCGTGTCCAATCACCTCATAGCGAAATAAATTATTTGACTTAGACTTGACTTTGACTTTGGCGAAATCGGTAGTGACACTGCATTCAGACCCTGCGCCAGAGGTCGCGGGATCGAATCCCGGTGTTTGGTATGTATCTGGATGTTAGATGACAGGCTCTGCCTTGTTTGGGGTTAGATGGCCCTGTGGGTTGAAAGCCATGAGATTTATTATTATTACCTATACCTATATTTATGTCAGATGGAGCAGGATAGGGAGGAGTGGCGTCAATTGAGGTTGGACTATGTCCAGCAGTTCCCAAAAGGTTAATGAATGGATGAATGGAAGTATTTTACACATGATATAAGATAAAATAGTACATAAAGAATACTTTATGTATGTCAAAATTGATTCACATTTAAATCCTGGATCATTTAAAATGTATTTCATTATGCAAACATACATTTTTACTGCACACTTTTCTAGACATACGTTCATTCAATCAACGTTCTCCGATTAGAAAACTTCGCGCACAAAACGGAATTGTTGAAAATTTCATTTATTCAAATCCAACCAGCCGTTAAGTTAAAACGCTCCCTTTGCTGCGCAGTCGTGTAAAATTATGCAACTACTTAGGAAATATAAAACAAAACAGAGGTGTTTCGTATTTTATTCATTTCTATTGAAATAAACCATTTCGTATTATTCATGCAGCGATGCCCCACATCAACGTAATTTAAAATTTAATAACATCTAAGTGTAGTCATTCAGTGCGCGGAAAAATATCTTATTTTATTGCATCTGTACAGACTGGAGTGTGTTTTCTAGCACTTATACAAACGATGGACACTAGTGTATGTACTTGGTACTGCCGCCATTAAATTAGATTTTAGGGGGTTTTATGTACTGTGCTATGTACTGTGTACTGTGTACTACCAACTATCATATTAGGAAAAGTAATGACAACTCAGTGGCTATCAAACTCAGCTCTCACTAGAGCGTTCCGGGTTCAAACCCAAGCGGCGCGCACACTTGCTGTAACGGTGAAGGAAACCTCCATGCCTGAGAGTTCTTTATAATAGTCTCGAAGGCATGTAAGTCTGCCAATCCACACTTCGCCTACGCGGTGGACTAAGGCCTAATCCCTCCTATTCTGAGACCCTTGGGTACAGGTATCTTCAGTGGAAGAAGTAAGGGTTGTGGTGGTGATTCGTTCAAAGGCAAATTGCATTACTGCATTGCAAAAAACATGGTTTGGTTTATAGCTCGCGCTAATCATCCATTGATTTATATTTGGTACCAAAGTCTAATTAATCGATGTACTTCAGGATTGGTCAGCGATGTTACAATTGTTAGTGGCACTGACACACCTTTTTGACAAGTTTTGTTTTCAGCTTGGACTTATGCTAAGTATACCTTCAATCAACGAAACGATGATAGAATGGGATGTCTTCCCACGTGACCTGGCAATATAATAAATGTAACTTAAAAAAATATCGTTGCTTTGACTGATATAATTTCATGTTAGTGATAACCCTGCCAGAAAACATCTCCAGCTCAAGTCGACTTGTATATCAGTCTCATCTTTAAAACTAGGCTAAGGATGTCGATAAACATTCACACCCGATTATCGATTTCACAAATCATTAAAGCAGGTCTGTTGCAAAATGGATTACCATTTACATTTAGAATAGGTCAGTTGTGTCGTATTGTTTTGGTTATGTAACACCAATTTACCCACGTGGTTTGACGTAGTATAAAAGGAATTAATTTGGACCCGAATTAACAATAGGATCGTTAACCTTAGAAAGTTTGCGGGAAGCTATAAATTAAAAGATATACCCGCTGTAGTAATATGTTCTTTTAGGAATTCCGTGATATTAAAAAAGAGAAAACTCTAAAAGATGAACAAAATAAAACAGTTAAATTGAGAACCTCCTCCTTTTTTGGAAGTCGGTTGCACATAAAAATAAAAATTTTCAGCCAATATGCATTTTCACACGATCAACACGTTTCGCCACCGGCACCAATTGAATAAATTGATTCCCATATAGTAGCGATCGCAAAATATTAATATCGATGGTGCTCATCGATATTCTTTCTGAAGTGATCATCGTTTTGATCCATGATGGCTCTACGCCCAGAGGAATATGTTTTGAAATATTAAAAAAGGAATGAGTTTGACAATGGCAACGGAGAAATGCATTTCCTTTGGGCTAATCTCAGTGGAGGCATATTTTGAATTTAA
>DWTT01002387.1:0-10142 GCA_018250895.1 Carterocephalus mandan | reverse complement strand
AAAATTTAGCCTATGTCACCCGGGGATAGTGTAGCTTTCCAACAGTGAAAGAATTTTTCAAATCGGTTCAGTAGTTTGGAAGCCTATTCGATGCAAACAAACAAACAAACAAACAATCAAATCTTTCCTCTTTATAATATTAGTATAGATAACCAAGAGGCAGGACGTTAATAGAACATGAACTGTGATAGGTGGTTAATAAAGACATATTTCCGAGTATTATTTAATATTATAATCTAATATTTAAACACATATTTACGAGTTTTATCGTAAGGCGATATGCTTTTTTTTCTTATTTTTTTTGCCTTTACCTCCTGCCCAGAAACGCATAAAGTCTCTTCCGCTGCTACTAGCCGCTGTGTAATCTTCTTCTACATCATCCAAGTCCATATTTGATAATCTGCTGTCAATTCGTACTTTCCTATTATTTTCGTCAATAATTTCAGGAAGTTCTAATGCTGAAGGTATAGTTGTGGGTCCTTCTTCAAACCTTAAATGCTTTGGAGCATTTTTCATTTGGTATGGTGGTATTGAATTATTATCACAAGTTATACTTATTGAATCAACGGTGGGTGAAAAAATTTTTTTACGCCTATCATACATAGTATTTTTTAGCTCAACTTCCTCTGTAGGTGCAACATGTTCTTTTAAATTATCTTCCAATGATTTTACGCCGTTACTCTCTGAAGTAGCCTGCTTATATGCCGAAATATTTCGAATTCCTCGTATTATATTCAATTCATTCGCACTTTGACTAGTGATGCCTAATTTTTCTTGATGATGTCTTAAACGAGCATCAGAAAGAAGACTCAGTCTTTTTTGTTTTGTGTGACCTAATTCTAAACTATCTCCAGTTTGTGCTGATTTATTAACGAGATTCATTAAATTCATTTTACGTAATTCTGACTGAGCAAATGAAAACTCTCTTTTAGATTCAAGACAAAAGTCGTCAGGAAACTCTTCGTATGCTTTATCTTCACTAAAATGCCGATTTTGTTTTATTCGAAACAAATATTTGAAACATCTTCTCAGTTTGTAGACAAAACCTTTATCATCTACCTTTATTGAACTTGTGGATAAAATATCGTCTTCGAAATCAACACCGTGATAAAATTGATGAGAATTCATGTCAAAGTCGTGGGGCGACCGCATTATACTGTCCAAATATAATCTGGTGAAAAATTATCTCAATTAAATACATTTACCTAACATAGGTACATATTTAATAGCAAATAGTAGTAGCAGTTTTCACTATAAATATCAAAACTTGCGTGTTTTCAGATTTGTCAGTATAAACGAAGAAGGCCTGGGAGACTCTGGGAACGCATCTCCGGATCCAGTAATGAATTGAGTAAAGCAGCGTAAGAAGCACCAACAAGAATATGCACGCAGCAAGCCAAACCGTGTATCGAAAGCCGTCGGTATTGCCGCAAAGTAGCCGATCTTCATCGTATATATCTGGAATAGAATAAATAGTGTGGGCACAATTCATACATTGAATTGACGTATACCTACTTTGTTTCCGCCGACTCATTATTTACCTGTCTGTAACAAAAACTGATTTAAACTTCATTAACAAACAATATATACCTAATATTGCCTCAATGTTTTTTTAAGTCCTATTCGCAACTCTCTAGTTACAAGTTAGATGAATCTTGATCAATCTAGCGTTGAACTACTATCGAGTTTCTCAATTTTGGCTAAAGACTTGTCTGTAATCAACTACGTACTTTTTTAGAACTACATACCATAAGCTCCACAGTTAGGTATGCCGTCGCAAGCGTTAATATAATGGACGCAAACGCGAACTCCACTTAATTGGCACTCCATATGAGATGGCCGGCAACCCTGTCGTGCTATTTGTGACTCCGTCATCACAATGGTCATACGATCCATCTGCAACATCAGCACCGATTTATAAACATCAAAATAAATTAAGCAAAATGTTTGACGATGTATTATGTGGTAATCAATTTACAAACCGTAAAATTGTTTATAAAAATAACGATTCGCGAGGAATTAAACAGATACACCTGTCTTTGAGGTTTAGGTTCGTGATAATTGCACATATTATAAACTGGTGGACCAACGTAGCTTTTAAAATAGTGAAGTGCTACTCGCCCTGATATCTACAAACCAAATTGTTCAATTATTTACCACTGTAAGTTTAAATCGCTTACCTACTACATTTATTGCTTATGTGTTTGTTATGTTTTATCAACTATCCAACCTTAATTGGATAATAATGCCAAGATTCTCATATCGAGAAAGAAATTGGAGTAGTGAAACATCGATCTTTAGACTACATATGTATTGAAAATTAAAGCTTTTGAAATTGATAAAAATTACTTCATCATCTTGTAATTCTACAACTTCAGCCAGGTCCTGCGATTCAAAGATTACTTTCCTGTCAGGCTTATTGGTATTTTGTTTCCGAAATAAATGATGGGGTCGATCATCGTCGATCGAAATCGCCTGAATGAATTTCTTTTTACGACGCCCTACCCTACAAAACATCTCATAAAAATAAATGTAATTTCCTTAATAGACTCATAATTCAAGATACACAGAAGTGCGATTTATATTTAAATCAAAACTTACATATTTTCTTGCTTTTTAGAAATTTTTATTTTGTGTTCTTTTTGAAGAGGAGTCATTGTTTCTACATTGAACCGCGTTGAAACATTAAGCAATTCAGCCATAACTGGCGCTACTTGGACCACATTTTCCCAAGATTCATGATCTACTAAAGACCCGGATTCTGAATTACTATTAAATAACACAAATTATAATTATCATAAGGTTGGTAGGTATGTGAAGAGCTCAGTAGAAATTATCCAAGCAGTCTGATGGATAATACTCGTATATTTTAATTTTATTAAAGCGAACTATCGCTGAAACTTAAAGTTATACTCATAGTTAAATGACATTTAAAAAAATAAGGTATAAAATACTCGAACCCAGATTTACCTTTTTATGTAAGTTGCTGCCTTATTTGTGTCATTATCTGGCTGAGTGTAGACCACTGTTGTTAATTGCAAGCCTGAATAGAAATAACTACATTCAGACCAGCTAGTCTTGTTAAAAAAATATCAGCATACATTCCAATAAATTGATTTCAAATTTTTGGTATGAATAGAAAATGGGTTCTTCGGTTCAAAATCAAGAAATGTCGATTGTTTATGTGTACCTATTATCGTGCCGCTACCCGCGAAACAGGAAACGCGTAGGTACCTATACATCATCATCATTCAACTTTGAGATCTTAACTCTTTTATTTGTATTGGACCCTCTGAGCGGGAGGGTCCCTCTCCACTTCCTCACCTATGTCAGTGATATGCATAACATCCCTAAGTACCGCACGTGTTACCAATTTGCAGATGATACATGCTTACTTACCTGGTTCCTCGACTAATAAATAGATTACCTACTGATGTGCGGAACCGTATTAAGCCACACAATATTAATTAAAATATAGTTTAAAAAAAACTAAAAAGAACACTTACACACACTTGTGGCATAACTATAATAATTAGACATAATATGCTGTTGCGACACTTTTTGTAAATAATTATGTGTTCTGCAAAGTCGTAGTAGGTACATTAATTTATTCCATCATCAATCGGTTTCGCACAGCACGCGATGTAAAAAAAACTTTAGATATATTTTTTTTACACCTTGGGTTGCATTATTGCATGTTTATTAACGATCCATTTTTTTAAAAATGTGACATAGCCTTTGTCTTTCAGTGAAGATGCAGCTTTGTAATGGTGAAAGACTTTTTGAAATCGGTCCAATGGTATTACAAATAATGAATTATAAAAAATGTTTTTTAAAAAAAGCTTTTTATAACTTTTTTTTAATTTCGTACATTGTCATCGGAACCAAATTTCAGCTTTTAAAATACATACATCAACACAAATGTTTCCTCTTTATAATATTATAAACTTATGTTAGATTTAAATACACAAAATTACAAAAATTATAAGTGGTCTTAAAATTTCTTAGAGATAGTAAGGACCTGATTACTCCATACCCACCTGTTGTTAGTTCTTTAGTATCTAAACTTGGTAATAAAGCAATCGTCTTCAATTCATTGTCACGAAGTGAATTATTTTGACTTTTATATAAAACAGGATCATCTCTTATTATTTTTATATTTTTCGGGCCCACTGAAGTAGGCATTAACTTTTCTTTAGTTGTTGATAATAAACTATACGGTGACAAATAATCTAAAATGCTCGGTGAGTCTGTTCTATTTGAGTATTGATGTGCTACATTTATGCTGAAAATAAATAGTATGTAGTAACTTACATATTAACATAACATACCTAACATCACACCTAAATTTCGTGGACAAGGAGAAGTGTATGCACCCACATTCGACTGGTGATGTTTTAGGTCCCATGTAATAGGCGGTACCCTATAGCCATGCACCGACCACCGGGTAAAATTTAGCGATGAGCGATAGTTAAAAAAACTATCGAACGAATCGACTTCTGTTCTCATGCATATTCGAATTGTCGATTCATTCGTCGTCGTCGTCGATAAACTATCAAATGAATATAGTACTGTAGAACATTTTTTTCCGAATCCTTTATAAAATTTTAATTATATTATTATGTAATGAATTTATGTTATTAGTTAGTAGGTACTTATACTGCCCTACCTCCAGGCCATCAAAGAAGAAATCAAAGGAGGTAAATATTCAATGTTTAGCATCGCAAAATTATAACATACCGCGCGAATACCTATCGACCTTTCGAACTATCGACCGACGCCTATCGAATGTATTCGAATAGATAGACGGAACTATCGAATAGTTCGATAGTTTTATACAACTATCGCACATTGCTATTAAAAATCCAATTTCTACACTAAATACTTGAAATAAATAAAATTAAGAGTGAGAATAAAAAGTACTCATGAGAGTTTGTTTAAATTAAACATATGTATATTAATCATTGTTACCTGAATAACAGAGTGCTTAAGATTTTGCCCGTATAATTATTGTAAATATTACTTTTTGTATTCATGAAACTTTTGCTTGGTATCCAGGAGAAGTTTCTATGTTCAGAGTTAGATACATTTGGTTGGAAGTAACCTGAAAATATGTTTTAATATAAATGTCTACATAAATAAAGTATGTTAATATAACTGTTACTGAAACTCCACAAACTAAACTTACCACTTACAGTACTATGTCTAATGTTTAATTTTTTTTTCAAAATGGCTAACGCTTCTTGGTCTAAAACTTCACTGAGATTGGTGGTCAAATTTTTGTCCCTTAGCGATTTTATATAACTCTCTGTAGCCTGTTCCGTATCATCATTTAATATGTTAATTGTTATATTATGTAATTCACTGTTGTGTAAAATGCTTGTAGTAAGCAATCCAGTAATGTATTTTTGTTCTTCTGTATATGATTTTTTGATGTTTTCTCCAAATTTTTCCCTTAAAATTGTTTCCCTTATACTGCAATAAGTCAAACAGAACCGTTTTTTTAATTAAAATGAAAGCAGGCATACGATTTATGCAACAAACACAAGTGGACCAATGTCGTCTTCCCATGGGTTTTCATTGATAAAAATTGTAAAATTAACTTCAAAGCTAGGGAAATTTTTGTATCGTTAAGAAACGTCCCTGAAAAATTCTTGCATTGACTACAAGGCTAACTGACCTTAAACCAATTAAAAATGATTTTTCTTTAAAACACCTACTTCAGGTTCATCTCTCGTAGGTACCTACCTACACTAAAAACATGAAAACTACTGTCAGCCGTGCGATGTTCTAGTCGAGAGAGTAAGCAGTATTATTTAGTATTAAAGTAATCATCAGTGGATAACTACGTTTACGAACGCGATTATATTTGAAAATTGAAATCAAACTTGTCTACTCAGTACTAAAAGCTACTCGGAAAAAAATCTTATTCTGATTCTTAACTTTTCTTCTTACCTACTTCTACGAATATTATTAGCGGCGAAAAGTTCGTTTTTCCTTAATTTAAGTCGCTTATTCGAATAATAAGGACGGTGGAAATGTTTTCTTCCGTGTTTTGTGCGGTATGTTAGTCTGAAATGTAATAAAATCTGGTTTAGTATGTCTATAAAGTGGTATCTACTTTTCACTATAGAGCGATGAAAAATGGTTAAACAAAATAGACGCTACGTTGTCTACGACGTAGCTTTGTCGTAGCAATTAAAGGAAAGGTGAGTAAAATTCGAAGTAGTTACTTACCTACTACCCGCGCAATCTCAAATGTGCACGAATAAAATTTTAAAAATATACAAAGACTATTTTCCCAGTAATGAAATCACTACCTGTAATCCTGTGTCACTCCCTGCATATTGTAATCAAGCTGATACCGAGACTCTATCTCTTCACGCCCAGCGAGCCGCTGCCGTCCTGATGTTTTCCAAACCGAGAATTGAACTAGCGGCATAATACTTGTTTCATAAAGAACCTCTTGTCTGGGAACCATTATAATTGAAATATTGATATAGAACTTTACTTATTTTGAAAATCTTTATTTTGAGGTTAAAGTATTAATCTTTCTAAGTACCTATTTACATTATAGATTGCTAGTTTATCCATCAGTAGGTTTACATGAATATGTAAAGAAGCGAATAATTTAAAGCTAAATGTAAAACTAAGATACTACTTAATTACTTCGGAGTGACGTCATAAATTAAATCAAACAGCTCGTCCAAGTGGTTGTCGCTGTCTGCCAGTTTCGACTCTGAATCACCGAATGGTATATTTCCCGAAACGTTGACAAGAGGCACCTCCATAATGACGAAATTGCGATCTGACTCTACACCGTCATCGATTGAAGGCGTCGAGACAACCTCTTCTGTGTAATTTGAATCGGAATAGTGGGTTTCCCTGAGGATTTTATGATACAATTATTTTAGCTTTTAGGTGTTGTAGTAGATCATGGGTGGTAGTGCCTATATGGAGCAATAGGTTATCCCGCCTATCTACCTACACCTAAGGTACCTAGTAACATTTCTGCCAACTGTGACTGTTCAAAGTAAGTCACAGTTATTATGGGCCGGCAGCGGTCATTTAAGAGGCCAAATTACCACTACGTATCACAGTCGCTGGGGTACCTATTGCCGCTGTTAAAATAATTATAAAGTTGATTATTATTTAGTGTTTATAAGATATTTAACTCTTGGACGCCTTTGGAAGCACCCCTGTATGAATTATGATTATAATATCTTTCAAGCGGGGACAGCCCAATGGCTATCGAACTCGCCTCTCACTCAAGCGGTCCGGGTTCAAACCCCAGCGGCACGCACCAATAACTTTCTAAGTTATGTGCGATTAAATTTTACTTGCTATAACGGTGAAGGACACATCGTGGGGAAACCCGCATACCTGAGAGTTCTTTATAATGTTCTCGAAGGCATGTGAAGTCTGCCAATCCGCACTTGGCCAGCGTGATGGACTAAGGCCTAATCCCTCCCATTCTGAGAGGAGGAGACCCGTGCCCAGCAGTGGGACGTATATGGGTCGCAGCGATAATATATTTGATTAATAGGTACCCATGAGTTAACTGCCCTTTCTTAACATCCCATATTGGTGACACGTGTTCATAACATTAGATTATTAAAATTAAGGTGGTAACATTAATCGGTATAAGATATTTAACGGTGGAATACAGATTATGTCAATGAAATTGGAGTTTACCTACTAACAATTTCTTTGGATTAGATTAGATTGTTACAAAAAATCACCTGGAGTCAATTGATTCCGTTGTAGAGTAAGTGGTTTTCAAAGTGTAATAAGTGGAATAATTATTAGATTCCTGACGAAATATAGACTCTGGCAGTGCGCCCCAGTATCCGCCGAAGGTTTCTCCCATCTCGTAAACCAACAACTGATCGTGACCTTCTTTACAAGATTCTGGTATGCTTTCTTGTGATTTTGATATTATTACCAGAATTATGCTACTTCCCGACTCGGTCCTTAAATCAACAAACTTGACTTTAAAATAAGCGTTTGGTTAAGAAACAGTCATACAGCAAAAATCAGTTTTATTTACCAGTCCTTTGTCCTACTGTAACTATTGGCAATGGTACTAGTAGACCAGTAGCACAAGTTACAGGGAAAATTGAAGTGTGTGTACGAGAGAGATGTTAAATTAAATGTGGCACAGATGAAACGTAGTCTTCGCGTAAGACTAACACATAGGTTATTAATATCAAACAAACTCATACGATGTTTCTGACAGAAAAAAAATCCAAACTTTTACACAACAACTACACAATGTAATAAATAATAATGCTTTACACTTATTCCTACTGTTTAACCGACATAGTAAATAAGAATGTAAATGTGTTCTTTAAAAAATATTTAAAAGTATTAGTCTTGCCTCGGGGTTAATCTTACCCCACCTCACTACACCTTGTTTTATTATTATTACTGAACGAATCGTGATAAAATGTTCGATACGTGTTAAAAAATATTCCCTTTAGTTTTAGGCTGCATTTACTTACGTATTGTTAATATTTCATACGTGTTCGTGTTGTTCTTAATAGAGCTTCTATTACTTATTTTTTAGACTACATAAACTACAGTTACATCTACTGTACAGATCTTGAATATAAAATATAATATATAAGTTATAATGATATCAGTAGCTACCCGTACCTCACTACCTACCTTACATTAATAGAACAGCTGTATGGAATTTCTAAACGTGAAAAATGCATGACTTCGGCGCTCGACTCAGCCACCTGTCTCCCGAGGAATACAGACGGGACTACTCGGCGACGGCAATGCTCCGACATATCCTTTTGCTGTACGAATTTCTCTGCTCTAGAAAATTCTAAACTTCTTTTTATACATGTTATTATGATAACCCATAATAGTATTAATATGTTCATGTTACCTAATAAAACTCTATAGCGCAATCGTGGCCAAATAGATCAAGGTACGTAAGTTTATACAAAACTTAGCGACGCCCACACCTTCGCTAGCGTGGAGTTAGTATAGTCATTCAGGCAGCTTAGTTTATTGATGCCACTTACTCTACTCATAAACATTGCTGGAAAATCTCTACCCTGTGAAAACCTAGGAAACCTTCCTTATTTTCTACGTTTTCACATTATGCCTGGACATACAATACTTTTCTTCACATTAGTCATAGTCACATTATTCAACTCAATTATTGACTTTTTTTCTCCCTTTGAAATTTATAATTTTATCAAAATCTGGTATACCTACACATATTCTATTAATTTATGTTAGGAATGTATCTGAAAAGAATCGGTTGAGGTTTAAAAAAATCTATATAAAATTTCGAACGGTATCTTTACCAAGTTACATCCAAATCCATCCACGGGTTTTCATGTGATGCCCCGACAAACAGACAGACACAATATTTTCAAATAACACATTTTTTCGAGTTTTAACTCGTTATTATAATGCCCCTGAATTGATTTTTTAAATATTTAATGTACAGGAAAAGCTTCTCTTCAGCTTTAAAAGTGTAAATGTGGTCCCTTTTCTAACAATAAACTCAAACGAGCCGACGCAACACAAGTAGGCGAAGATGGGGGTCGCGTGACCCGCACCAAATGAAAGCTAAACGCAGGGTGTCCGTCAACAAAGCGTAGCAAGAGTTACGTAGGTACTTATCCCCATAACATTATCTGATATGGCATGTGGGATATAATGCGGCGTCAGCGGTGCTGATTGTGAGATAAAATTTAAGTACCTACATAATTTTTTTTTACAATTTCTCTATAAATTTTACTATTATTTATTAATTTTATTCTTTATTATTTAGTATTTAGACTGCGATAGTTTCATATACCTACAGGGTTATTGGTAATTCGACGTATTTCCGTTAGGAGGTGATATAGCCGGAGAGCTGGCACCAATTTTCCGGTAGGTAGGTATTTGAGGCAAGCTGAAAACTTGTCCACCGCCTCTCCTATTATACCCCAACACGGAACTGCAGACCTGGCTGGTGAGTAGCGGGACAAAATCAAAACCTATATAATTTTTTTTTTAAAAATCCATTTTTTTTTTGTATTCTGTAAACATTGGAATAAAACAAAATAGTATATTTCGCTACAAGTGCGGAAAGCCTGTCATTGCAAAGAGTTCCGACAAATGTCTACCCGAGC
>DWTT01002386.1:0-10143 GCA_018250895.1 Carterocephalus mandan | reverse complement strand
AAACGGTATTCCGGTACGCTGACTTCAATTAATTTAACTAGTACTTGGCACTATTGGACGGTCTGAAAGGGCACCTTTACAGTCTAATATAGAACCTACTCTAATAAAGGTTCTAAAGCTCGCCCGGGGTAGGTACAACCAGTGCCGCTAGCTAGCTACAACACAACCCATAGATGTCCCAATGTTGGGCACAGGCTTCCCCCATAGACACAGCTGAGCCAGGTCTAGAATATACCACCACACTGCTCCAATGCGAATTGGAAGAACCATTTCGGCTGTGTAAGTAAAAATTTCCGTAATTTAAGTTATGGTGTTCCATGTTTTTGGTTTTATTCTGGATCTGTTTGAGTGTCATGGGCGGCAGTGGATGAGTGCTGATGCCCTTAAGCTGTCCACGTGACGTTTCTTACTGTCAATCGCTGACATGGTACAGAAGAACCATTGCCTGGAAGAAATCGCTAGTTAGCGATAAGGCCACCTATTGTACCTACGTAGTTTTTAGTCCTTATTCCATGTAATTGTTCTTTTATGTCTTGGTGTGCAATAAAGTGTTAATAATAATAATAAAGAACATCGTGATCCATGCCTGATAGTTCTTTTAATGTTCTCGAAGCAACGTATTCCTATCCGCACTTGGCCAGCGTGGTGGACTATGGCAGCATGCCTACCAATTATCGGTTGGAGCGACGTAGGTATTCACCTGTATTTGTACGAAGTATATTATTTTCTCTGTGCCTTTATCGAACAAGTTTTGATTACAGAGCTATTGCAAGCTCAAAGGAACTTAAATTACAGAGAAACTTTATAACAAGGGTGATACTGCCATAACGATCACTAGAGATACAAGAGTGTGTTTAGAGTTCAACGGTTAGGCTAGGTTCGTTAATATTCTTATTAAGGAAAGGAAGAAATTTCAGAAGAAATAAGTAGTACCCTTGTACCATTTTCTTCCTGTGTTATATATTGTAACTATTTCCTAACTAAAGTGTGTACATAAATTATTAAAGTGTGGTAGGGAGGAAGGTGCTGCGTGCATGAAGGTATACACCACCATACATCTTTGTTCGCAGATTGTTGCAAAGCAGATTAAGAATAAGAAGAAGAAATATAGGTATGTTTTAGCTTCGTGTCTAAAATTTTTAAGAGACAAATCTACAGGTGTCCGTCCATAGGTGACGGCGCCCACTTCCGATGACGCAAAATTACGATTCATATCTTGAACGATCGCAATTCAATGTTTTTGAGTCACTGCAATAAGTGGTATTAAAAACCAAGCGGGCCGAAAGATACTAGAGATTGACGTACGCTATTGATTCTATTAAACTATAATAAAAAGAGGGGGTTACTTAAGGATCGATCGAACGATAAAATCATGCGAGCGATCCAAAAGCTCCAGATGGCTTGGCCCAGCTTAGAATCGCGAGGTTATGTGTAATACCTATTACATATAACCTACCTAGGTACACCCACTTTCCACTACTTAGATATATTTAGGTCATGTAAGTGGCCGTATTTCGTTACGAGACCGGATTCGAAATGATGAAATTCGTAGACGAAGGAGGGTTACCGATATAGTTCGTCGTGTAAACAAGCTGAAATAGCAATGGGCAGGCCACGTCGCTCGTAGGATGGACAACCGATGGGTTAGATAGGTCCTCGAGTGGAGACTAGGGCTCGGGAAAAGGAGCACAGGCCGCCCTCCAACTATGAGGCCTATGTCAGCAGTGGACTTTAAAAGGCTGATGGATGAAGTTTTGGTATTACCATTCCATACACCGGGCAAAAAACAAGACTTCTAGCTTTTGCTTACTGAAAATTTCAAGTTGGAATAACCCAATAGTGCCTGCATCTAAATTATTCTAAATAATGCCCCCCGAATAGCATTTTGACAGAATCCATGCCGGATAAAGCCAAATAGGCAAAATAAATTGACAGATTTTGCTTTAATTTAAGTACATATTTCTTTCCTTTTTGTTTTTGTCTACGCAACACCTCCAGCGTCTTTGTAAAATAAACGTAACGTGTTGCTACGTTGTAAGGTCGTTGTCATGCCACCTTTACGACGGCTGAATAGCCGAGGCGTGGCCAGTAAGTACGATTTAATGCCCTGATGTTTTAGTAGGTACGAATACGATGAGTCATACTTCTTATAAGACATAAGATTACATCAATCCTTCATCAGCTGAAAGCAAGTGTAAAAAAGGTGGGTTTTACACAGTTTCCCTCCACCAATCCGCATTGCAGCGGCGTGGTGGAATATGCTTTAGACCTCCCGAAGATTTGTCTCTCCGTTGTACATCGTTTTATTTAATTATTGACACCTCTAAAGAGATATACAATGGGTGGACTTAATGTTTAAGCTTAGTTTTATGCGCTATAAATGTGGCACACGATATTATCTGATTAAAATATGTGCACTTTTTGCTTTGTTTCTTGTCAGTGCGTGGTATATTCCTATAGATTCGGATGTCAATTCATTTGGGAGCACTGAATACTATAAAGAATATCTACTACGTTTTTCACTTCATGTATCAATGAAGCAAAAGTGCAAAAAAACCAGCTCCAGCTGTTGCAGCTGACGCAAATAGACATGAATGGGTCAAAGTGGCTGTAGGCATGAGCAGAAACGGGATGCAATAAGAAGCCTCAAACAATTTTAAAGAGCCACTACAAGGTGGCTTTAATAGCCAAAGATAGATAACAAGTACCTACGTGCGTAGCGTATTTGTTTTTTCGAATAGAATTTTGCTTTAAGGTCATAAATACCTTTACCGTGTCACCAAATAGGAGTAACCATTAGTAGGTAAGTAGGTATAAGTAGTTGCAAGAGGCTACAAACAAGTGTGAGCAACTGCAAATGGCTACAAAAGGCCATTAAGCCATGTACAGGCAGAAGCTTCTCTAGTATAGAGTAATGATAAATCTATGGTTACAAGCCATTATTAGCAAGGTGTCCACGTGGTATCTAGTATACTCATAGTAAAACCTTAGTGGCAACCGCAACGTCTTAAATGTCGTTTTGTAAATTTGAACATGCCTCATAATTTCCCGATATGAACTTCCCTTAACTTAAAATCCTTGGCTTAAAATTAGGAACCAAATTTACAGAATTTACAAAATTATTACTTGTCATGTGATATAACCAGATATCTAGCAGCGAAACCTCTTTAATAATAATCGTTATAATAATCGGCTCAGAATAATGTTTACCGCCAAAAAATCACATCAGCTCTATTTTGCATGAATCTTGGAATTGACAATACAATTATTTTAACTAGGTTAACTAGTTACTACATAATTTAATTTAAATCCTTACCTTTCAATGTACTTGATACTCCTTCAATTATAGTCAGCACAACCGTTTACACAACACTTTTTAAGATAAACTCGACAGCAAACAACAAGATATGTGAAACAACATGGAAGACTAAACAACAACAACACTAGTATCTAATTCAACAATTTCATACGAATAGCTACCTAATATTTTGGATTTAATTCGCTGCTGTGTTGTTTTCATGAGCATTACCATAGTTTGTGTCACGATATCTTTTATAATGCAGCGAAACAAGCCCTTTTGTTATAATGCTAAACCGAATTACAGCATTTTAACTGTAATTCAATAGATAAACAACACATTTTCATTCATAATAAAATAGAAATACAAAATTATCGCGTAAATTTCGCTCCAGTACGTGATTTTGACGTTTTATTGTGGTGTTACCCGACTTGGAAGCAACTTAATATTTGAACAAATTTTCCTTTGAAATAATACTTTTTTTGAAATTTAATGCAATTAAAAATCACTCAACATTTTACTACTGTAATTTTTTTAACTATCCGATCGGTGGGCTATTACATGGGCTTTTACACAAATGGCGTAAAGAGAGCTCTCTTTCAGGGCTGGCGACGCATTGGTGACTTTTGGTGTTATATGTATTGACTGTGGTTACTTGTATTGTACTTTTGGTGTTACTGTTGTTGTATTAATAGGTGACGTTGACCACTTACAGGTGACCCGTCAGATTGCTCGTGGATCTTTAAAGAAAAAATAAATCTTGTCAAAAAAAACCCACTAAATTGTTGGTATTTCATGGAATTTTTTTTGGTTATTCGTTCTGATTCTCATAGTGAGAGCTTATAGGTCATGCCTTACGAGCCTTTATTGGGAGAATCTATAAGGTAACACGTACTCAAGTGTGGCACAGTAAAATCATTATGCTAATGATGATGATGACATGACAATCATGTTATTACCAGCATGACATTATCATTAGCCCTGAATGATGATTTTTATCTCAATTATCGGCAGTCCTAGCCTCGCAGCATGGCAACACCGGGCCGCACATGCGCGCCGTTTCCCGGGATTCGCGCCAGATGTTTAGAGAGTTTTGGCACTTTTATTGATCTGCGTATCGTCGGCCGGAGACTTCGCCCTAGAGCCTCATTAGGCCAATCGCGGCGCACACAACTGTATCAACTATAACAAAATATTAGGCTATCAAATGTCAGGGTTGTCAAAAGTTAGGGTTTCTTAAATCTACTTTTATAGTCTAGACATAGACAAAGGTAGTTATAACCATCGAAATATGATTATATGCGCTCTAAAAGTGGCACATGAAATCTGAATAAATGTGTGCATTTATTGCATAGTTTTAGTTTTACAGATTCAGATTCTTATTGAACCATATTTTAACTCTGAATACTATGAAGGAATCTCTTTTATAACTACTTGATTAAGCAATATTAAAAAACATTGCCCTTTGGTTCCTTTTGCAATAACATCACGCCTGTTTTCCCCAAAGGGGTAGACGCGTAGAGGGGTAGTGCGTATGCACCCAATTTTCACCAATTAAGTTTAAGTCCCATATAACAGGTGGTGAGCGGGCATTTCAAACCCAGTAGTTGTTGCCCAACTCGGGGATCGAGGCCAGGACTTCTACCTTAGCAATCGCGGTCCACTAGAAGGCATTCACTTGTTGGCGGATAAGTGTTATACACCAAAATTCATCAGTTTTGTTTAGCCCCATGTAATAGTTTAGCCTATTGCCATACATCAGGCACATCCATGCATCCATCCATTAGAGGTCCACTGCTGGACATACTCGTAGGTCTCTCCTAAACAACATCATCCCGACGGGTCCTGTGACTGCTGAAACCAGCGGTTTCCCGCCGTCTTCATCAGGTCCTCTGAAAACCTTGTCGAAGGGCGACCTGTGCTCCTTCCTCCGAGTCATGGTCTCCATTCGAGAACTTCATCGGATAGATATCCAATTACTACTGTTATTTTCAGATTAGACCCCAATAATACTTGGCCCCATCGAACCTAAGACTCTAGCTTACCACACTTGCGCTAATATATCAGCGAGTAATTAATAGTATTTAGAAACGAAATTTTAAATACTTAAGTCAAATTTTGTAATCTGAAGTTCAGACGATCCATTATTCAAACGAGATAAAACCGGCCAAGTGCGAGTCAGACTCGCGCACGAAGATTTCCGTACCATTATCTATACAAACGGCAAAGGGCATGTCTCATGTATGGGAGCCCCCCTTAAATATTTATTTTTAAATTTTTTAGTATTTGTTGTCATAGCGGCAACAGAAATACATATCATCAGTGAAAATTTCAATTGTCTAACTATCACGGTTCACGAGATACAGCCTGGTGACAGACGGACAGACGGATGGACAGCCAAGTCTTAGTAATAGGGTCCCATTTTACCCTGTGGCTAAGGAACCCTAAATAAGCAACGTTGTTTAACAAGCTTTTCAATAAACAAGCGTCCCTTAAACTTTTACAAACTCGTAAAATTACGAAATGAACAGACTTCGGAGCGAAGGCTCTGTTTAATCAAGCACTTAGTTTTAAAGCCAGTGTAATACTGGTGCTTGCAGTGCCGTAATAAGGCTGCGCGAAAATGTGCTCCTATTAACTCACTATAGTACAGGAGGTGGTTACACAATTTCGGCTTCAACTTTAAAGGAATCAGGGATTCGATGATCAACGATCGATCTTTGCGATGATAATAATAATCATTATTATTATTTATTTGCACAAGTAAGGTACAAGAGTTCTTAACAGTTGGTATTTTCATTCTTACTTTACCTTAAATAGGCATGCAAATTTTCCTAATTAATAATATTATAACCTTAGATTTCAAAAAATTATATTTTTAATTTTAACGTATTTTATCCTGTTAATTCAAATAGACATAATTATAATCATTTCATTGTCAATTTGAATTTACAAAAGTTTCACTATGTCAATTTTAAATATAATTTTTACTGATATAGGAAAACTTGAATATTATAACGACACTCCTTCAATATTAGTGGCCAGTATTGTTCGTTTGTCGTATGGTGTTATTTTCTAATATAGAAGTATCTTAAAAACATTATCAATGGGTGCAATATAACATCATGACTGTATTTTCCCGAATGGGTCCGCAGCGGTGTCATGCTGTCTGGTGTCATGCGGTCATGTCGTATTACACCAACTTTTCAACAGTTATATTTAAGTTCCATTTAATGGGTTGTGAGCCTATTTCCATACACCGGGCACAAATCCAGACTCAGAGTTGCTACCGGGCATTTCACCAATAGTTGTTGCTCGACAAATGGATTGAACCCAAGACCTCTAGCTCAACAGTCGCTATTTGTGACCGTTACGAGGGTCCAACGAGGCAGTCTGAAAAAAAAAACATAGGTATGATCACACAACACAATGTAATAAAAAATATTGTAACCTGCTCCTATCCTATGAATGGTTTTAGTAAATTAATAAATCCAGAAAATTGCGTCCTGTTCAATGTATTCTTTAATTTGCGGGGTTTGATTTCAATGGCTTATTGAGATTCGGATTTAATATCTAGGTAAGTAGGTACTCGTACTTTTCAATCCGATCTGTTCATTTTATGTTTTCAGAGATATTGCTCCGTACGACGGTAAAACATTTTCACAAAACACACTTTGTTAACCTTCACACTAACACATCCTCTGATAGTTTTTCTAAGATTTATTCAATTTACAGACGCGGATTCGCTAGAGTTTTATTATTCTATATAGAATATTATTTATGTATTTTATGTAATAATACATATTTGATAATGTGTATATAATTTATATATGTATATTTTAAAAATAGTCGCTTTTATTTTAAAAACCTGCCTCATCATCTCACCATCGTCAAGGGCTTGACTGGTAGAGAATTCCGTTGGGCATTAATTCCACCCTTTGTAAAAGGTTAAATAAATAAATATTTGTATAGATTTAAAAATTTTACTTCCACGTTGTCTCTACTTATCCTTGCTACTAGAATTGTAATTGCTTGACGATAGAACGTATTTTGTCTATTGTAGTAAGGTGTAATAAACGTAACGTATTAAGGTTTATTTAATCACAATTAACGCTAACTAAGAATTTCGCATGCAGAAATGTTTCGTATACGAATAACGAATATCTGCTTAACCACAAATTAGTGCAATCAGGTCAGTGCAATGTGGCCTATCGTTACGATCTAGCTTCTATGTGGCTCATTAAATTATACCAAAACCTTGCCACGCGCAATCCCAGAAGCCCTTTTAGTCTCTCACGGCTAGCCTAGAGGGCTAAAATTGCCCAATAAATTGTAAATATCAGCCTATCGCTACCACCTTTAGAAGCATGACGTCTCATTTCGGCTAAGGTCAAGGCGCTCCACGGAACTGTTGAGTCCAATGTTGAGTCACATTCTCACAACAAGGCAAGGCAATGATCGCCCAGTGAGCGTTCGTTCCGCGAACTGGTATGTTGTATTTTGTTTTTATCGCTTTTGTTTTGTTTTTAATCTCAGTTTTGTTTTATTGTTTTTTTTTTTTACTTGCTTGTTTAGTTTGTTGTGGTTTGAATGAATTCGTAATGTTTAAGTATTCGTTGTGATGTTCTAATACAAATTGATATGATAATGTGTGTACGATTTTCGAGCTTTTAAGTTCGAGATTTCATCGTGTTTTTTTACATGTAGTGTGTGAATAGTGGCATGGGATTTCCTTTTTGTTACTATGTATTTTTATTTACTTGATATTTTACTGTCTAAATTATGTTCAAAGTCTACATAGAGTTAGGTACTTTAAACTTCTGCACCTGTAATTGTGTATTGATTACTATGCCTTTAATTCGCATCGAATTCTCGAAAACTAATTTTATAAAGCTGCCAAATAATAGGTAGGCCTATGCCTAAATTGCGGGACGCACAGAAGACAATATGACAAAATATGTATCTGTCAAATAAATATCTGCCCTATCCGGGATTCGAACCCGAGGTTCGGCAGTCAGGGTAACTCGCGCGCAACGGAGTCGTTGATACTTAAATGTTATAGAGTGACTGGTTATAACTGTATTATAAATATCTATTATCGCGCTCGTTATATTTAATTGGAACATAATATTAATAGTAAGTAACCAGAAGAGGTATTGTCTAGCACATACCTCACCAATAGCACGCGTCGATAATTAGGAAGTCAATCAGTATAACAAACTGTGAAATACATTTCATAAACAGTAAAAATGTTCATGGTCGCGCGACTTCAGATATTATTGGTGACCTCTAGTGACAAAATTGTGTCTCAGAGGCGTTTGGTGCTCGCACCCCAAAGTTTAAAACCATTCGATTTTAATATAAAAGTAAAAAGAACTACTGCAAGAACTTAGCAAAATATTTGCATACCTACCTTTAGTACAGAGGTGATGTTCCAAGACTAGCCAGTTGTGAGATTAGACCCCTGTATATAATATTCTCTGGTCCTGTAGTGGGCCTAATGGGTTAAATATTTTTATTTAATGTCCAGCTCTTTATGAAAGGCGCAAAGGAGGCAAGGGAAAACCTAGCTAATAATAATGTAACAACTGACATCTTCGTCTGACTGTCCCCGCGGATCCGGATTCGAATATCGGCCGGGGTAGATAAATATTTGACCTTAAATTTACTAAATTAGTTGTTGTAGCGTAGCTACTGCAGGGGTGGAACAGTTTTTACTAAAAAACCTAAACCTAGTTCTTAATATTCAGTCTTAATATTCAAAATCTACCGAAACATTCACTGGAACCAAATGTTTGAAATCTCAACCCCGTTAATGCCGCAATAAATATTTAATTAATTTGGGACTGAATGTTCTTGTTCTTTTTTATTGTTTTCATTAGATACTTCCATCCAATTTTCCGATAAAACACCCAATAAAACCGAAAAGTTTTAAAAAAAAAAACATAACTTTTTAAGTAGATCGCACGGCGTTCTGCCAACTTTTTTAATAACACGGCTTATGCCTCCACGTATTGATTTATTTCTGCTTGTACAAAAAGTGATGTACTTAATCAGCTTTTATAATAATTTCGATAAATTTAGTGTATTTATGTAAGCAAGTAAGTAAATAATATTTAAGATCTTCCAATGTTTTATGCTGGAACCAAAAAAATCATGTATACATTGGAACAAAATACATACAATAATACATCATATATTAATAAATAAACATTAGCCGGTATGATGGTCAATGACCATAGGTATATTCCTATTGGAGAGGAGACCCGTGAAAAGAGGGACAAATAGGTATTGGTACTAGTGGATAGTGAAGTCGCGCAATATCCCCTTCAGAAAATTAATCAACATTTTAGTTTCTGGAACAAGTTTATCCTAACTGTACATAAATACGTAACAGTCTCGAGAATTTGCCTCTGAACTCCACAGCACAAACAAACATTACATAATGTTCCGAATTAGGTCCAATTATGAAGTTGTAACATGTTTTAGAATGTGTTAATACACATTCTAAACCTATTTAACCAACCATTCTAACCAAAATTTTCCTATTATAGATCACAGTCTGATTTAGGCTTCGATTTACATATACACGGTATTTTATTTTATTAAAGACAAGGTAAAGGAATTTTATTGAATTTGTTTTGAGTTAAAATCAAATGACTTCGCTTAGCTTGCATAGAATTTTATTAATGAATGATTCGTGAGTATTCATAGTTGAAGTTACTGGCTTACTCACGTGTGATTTCGGAAATAGGCCGACTAGTTTCGATCGATTACTATCGTTTATCATCTTCAGGAGTGAACGCGCTCGTGGCGGGCACGGCTTACACTCTTTTACACGTAGA
>DWTT01002385.1:0-10145 GCA_018250895.1 Carterocephalus mandan | reverse complement strand
GGAGATCCGTGCCCAGCAGTGGGACGTCTATGGGTCGCAGCGATGTTTGTTTGATAATCTATGTGTTTGTTTTAACGCATCGCGCACATACCTATTTCTAAAATGATAATATTACGATATTAATTTTAACTTAACAACAAGTTATTGATTTAGAATCACGCGTTAAAATCTCATCGCACAACATTTTGTGCAATTTTTAATTTAAAGAATTCCTTTATTTTGTTTTGTAAATAATTATCTATCACTCAGAAACCCTTAAGTAGTATCTAACAGGTTTCCCTGTGACGAAACTTAAGTAAGTAAGTAATATCTGATAAGTACAAAATGTACACAGACGGTAGCCGGACGTAGGCGGCGTTTGTAGGTTCGTTCCGTTAGCTGCCATTTCCGCTTTCTGTCGTGTTCGGAGGCACTACCACACAGACAAATATTATTACAGGAAGTTTCTTTCGGCGTGATTTCTTCGCCAGTCTTCGAATGAGCCGCGAACAATTGCCTCGCCTACGAGTAGCTTGACAAGATGTCACTACGTTCTTCAGTTTTACACGATTATTAAAATGATGTTAGGTATGTTTATATTTCTAGTTATTTGGTTTACAAGACATTTAAGTTCAAAACAGCACCCACCAAATTTCTTAATACGTAAAATCCTAAAATGAAATTCTATACCTAAGCATTTATCAGAACAAATCACATCACACTATAAAGGCGAAAGTTTGTGATTGTGTGTTCGTTGTTCTTCTTCTATACGTTCAAACGGCTGGACCAAGTTCGATAAAATTTAATGTGGAGATAGCTGACACCCTGTTTTAACATATAAGATTTTTTATCCCGATATTGTATTCCCTTGTGATAAAATATCAATTTCAATATTTTTTCAGTATACACTATAAATTTCAATTCCTTACGACAGCGTTTACAAAAAAATATATTTTAATAATACTTATATACACCTGAATTATTTCGTCTGCAAAATCAGCACCCAAAGAATGAGTTCTACTTGCACTATCAACTTGAGGCGGTTGTCTATTGCTCTGTCCGGCTTAAATCAATTACAAAAGTTAAGAACACCCGGATTCCGTATCGCTCGAGCTTCCAGAAAGTTTGTTAACTACCTTGAAACCAAACTACTTTCAGAGTACCTACAGCGCAAGTTTTTATAGATATTTAGGACCTCTGGCTTAGCTCAGTTATGTAGTATCGTGGTAGTACATAATATGTATGTTAAATACATTTTTTTCAATATCCATTACGCCAACCGTGAGTGTTTGAGGTGTATAATTATTATAGAAAACACAATCTGGATGACATTTCTATAATTAAAGTTACGTTTCTAATCGTATCAATGGAATTACCAGAGGAATTTCAACCTCTGTAACTGTAAAGAGTAAACTGATCCACAAAGACAAAACAAAGAGTAAAAAAATAAAAAGAAAGAGTAAACTTTACTCAAAGATCTTCCGACTCTTAAATAACATAACTTGCACCGACTTGTTGAGATATGGTTTTCACTCGAGGAATTGGTAATGGAACTAATGGATTGCGTGAAAGTAAATATTATATTCAATGTGAAGTAGGTAAATCCCTAAGGACCAGCCCGATAATAATATATGTTCGGACATGTTACATAAGCTCTATTCATCACCATTAGAATCTTCAATCTACCTAAAATGTAAGGAACTTTGGATGCTGTGGGACGACGTAGGTAAGTAACACTCAGATTGAAATACCAGGATCGATTACTTACCAATCTTCAATAGTAAAATATTGTGCGGATAACTGAATAATAAATAAATAAATAAATATAAATATCTTGAACATTCTCACACACGGTCATCTAACCCCAAAGTAGGCGCGAGCCTGTAATATGGGTGTCAGAGACTGATATATACATGGATATTTTTAATACATACTTAAATAGATAATATTAACACCCAGACACAGAACAAATACAAGTGTTCGTCACAAGCCTTGAGTGGGATTCGAACCCACGAGCCTTGGCGCATAGACAGGGTCACTACCGCTTGCGCCAACGGGCCCGTCAAATATTTGTACATCAATCTTAAAAGTTTTATATGTCAGCAAATGCACGGCTTATGTTAAAACTAAAAAAAATCACAACTTACAAGTTAGTTTAAAAATACATACATTGTATGAATTCTTATCATGAAACAAAGTCGCGGGCTTTTTGTAGTTCAGTAATAATCCGTATTTGCCAGAATTGAAATTTGGCCTTTACTTATTTTGAGAAGTGTCTCGTTCTCAATAATGGAAAAGCTTTTGTGATGATAAGATTTTGTCAAACGACGGTAATGTAATACGGTACCTGTCATAGTAATACTCTGGTAATACTGCTAAGTAAGCAGTGCGACTAGAAAATAGGGCGCCTTGTTTTTGCTTATTACAATATATTAACGACGACCCCTGGCCTTTGTTTCCTCCGATAAACAACCGGCAAAATAACAATGAAAATAATATGATCTCTCGACTAAATTCCTTGTATTATTGTCATCTATCCATCCATACATCAGCCTTTTGACCAGTCCTTTGCCTTCTGAATTCAGCGGTCTTCCGCCGTCTTCTTCAGGTCATCTTTCCACCTAGTCGAAGGGCGACCTGTACTCCTTTTTCCAAGTCGTGGTCTCCATTCGAGGACCCACCGGTAATAAGTCCTTCGAATGATAATAATAGTACATACTTTGTAGTAAAACCCGTCTTTCATTCTGCCCACCGCCGATGTAGGTAGGTTGTTAGGAGTTAAATATTTTGTACATCACGGGAACTCACGATAGTTCCTATTATTGCTGATATTTCAAGCCAGTTGCATGGCGTCGTCGTTATTGACCCAGGGGTCACTCATACAATAGTTAATATTTTTAAGTAAACTATTTAAGCGTTGACGAGTCGTGATCGCAGAATCTTTTAATTAAATAATTTGTGTTTTGAGTTTTTGATTATAGTTATGCAGGTTTTTGTTATTAAGTATTTTTGTTACAAAGAGTTTCATTCTATTTTCTGAAATGATCGATAAATAAATGGATTAGGTCCCATTCAGTTACTCTAGCGTAATAGTGTCATTTATCAACGTATACCTACTTTTATAATAAAAATTTGTCGATAACGCAGTCATTTGTGTGTACCAACCTATTGACGGAATCGGGTCAGTACAATTTTTATTACAACGCCTACAAAATTAATTGAATTTCACGTCATGAACTAATCAGCTCGGGGCGATAATATCAGCAATGGAGGTTATTCAAAATTCTAGCATCACCCTGTGTGCGAATTACGCAAAGCTGGTAAAAGCGATAAAATATATGTAGTAGCAGGAAGTGGTGATTGGTAGGTACTTAGATTAATATAAGCCCAGTGGCTATCGAACTCGCCTCTCACTCGAGCGGTCTGGGGTCAAAACCCAGCGGCACGCACCAATAACTTTTCTAAGTTATGTGCGATTTAAGAAATTAAATGTCACTTATAACGGTGAAGGACATATCGTGAGAAAACCTGCATGTATTAAGACGGAATATTTTCCGCATCTTTTAACACCATAACCTGAATCAGGATCAAACCCAAAACTCTTTGCTCTGCAGACAAACTGTTACAAAAAGAGTTATAAAGGAAACTCAAAAATATGGAAAAAATCCGTGTACTCAAAACGTGTGTGAACAGTCAGTCATAACAGTGTATTTTTTATAGAAACGATTATTATGATTCCATCCATCCATTAATCTGAGCTCCACTGCTGGACATGGCCTTTCCTAAACGACACCACTCCGACCGATCCTGTGCCTTCTGAGACCAGCGGTATCCCACCGTCTTCTTATTATTATTATTTATCTAAAATACACAGACATATAATACAAACATATTATAATCGAATAAATTATTTTCTACGCAATTAGGCACTTGACATATTTTAAATACAAACTATCTAATATCTGTGTTGCTTTACGTTTTCTATGGTTTTAGTATATACCTAACCTTAAATAACATTCTTATTCTGTCCTTGTTTTTGTCCACCATTGAAAGGAAACATAACAGCCTTCCAATTGTTGTGCCTCCCATAGTAAAATTGTACAAAAAGGAACAATATAGTTACCCAACAACGATGAAACAGAAAGAAGAAGAAACAGAAAGAAACACAGCTGTTTTCAATTTTTATTATATTATGACTGATATGGATAAGTAGTTCTTTTATCATCTTTGCATAAAGAAAATGTTTCTCATTTATGTTCCGTTTGTTCAATAGCCTTAGGCGTACTCATTTCAATGAAGACTCTAGTTGACGCCTACTTACAACGTAATTTCTTTGTGCAACTTCAGTGTTTAAATGTTAATATTTACCATTATGAAGGAGCATTCTTCATGTGTGCATGTTTCTACAAAAATATTTTGGTAAATAAAATTTCAAATAATATAGAATAAATTAAATACTGCACTGATATTTTCAGTTGAATAGATTGTCAGGTTCTTGACAGTAATTTATCTTTTTAGATATTATTATACTCGTATTTGGGTAACACTTTTTTACTGCGACTCCACAAGCTATGTAGTCTGTCTTGGCTGTTGTACGTATTTAGATACGATCTGGGCCATTTGCACATATTTAAACAGCGTGAAAAATCTCTACCCAGACTCGCCTTACGAGAAATCAAGAAGTTTAGCGGCTAAATAATGTATGAGATACCTACTTCAAACACTGCGCAACTGTGCAAAAATATCTGGCAATGGTGAAAATGTGGTGAAAATTACACACGAAACAGGCTGCACTGCTTTGATGGAGACAAAGTATAGACGACAAGTAGTTATTATCAGATAGTCTACAAATATATTAAAATATCAACAATTCTTAGTGGATTCCTATAAACCAAGATGGACCATTGTGTTACAGGACTATGCATATTGAACTGTCAAAACCACGAATGCTTTCTATATATATATCTAAATCTAATTATAGAATATATATGTATATATCATATTATATATATATACTCGTATATATTCTAAAATTGTTTTGGTTTTTAAACAATCCACCTAACTGGTACTAATATTTTTGTTGTATATCTGCTGTATATTTATTACGGATATTACATTTAAGCTTTAATTATATACTTATAAGCTTTAATAGTCCGTTTTTTGTATTCTAAAATAGGCTGTCGTTTTCGTCTTCATGTAATCATTAGATGCGTAATAATTTTCTACTCACAACATGACAAAAAAATATGTTTATTCATAACTTATCGGAAAATGGTTAATAAGTAAACCAATGGTTGCGTGTACATAAAACCACTCAACCAGGTCGCTCAGGTCGCTAACTTAACAAGAACTTTCCGAATCACTTAGCAGCTATCGTATTATAATTAACGACTAATTGACTGGGTATTACTTGAGGATGGAATGTTTAACGAAGTAATTAATACTCCGAACAAGTTAGAACACACATAGTTTAAAGCGTTTATCGTAGCCCTGATTAGATTTTCATGATGAATGTAGGTTGAAATAAATGGTGATAAATGCTAAAAAGACTGTACTATTCCGGGGGGAAATGTGGCGCCCCCGGTACAGTACAGCCAACTCAAGCAAAAAGGCACAGCTGTACCATCGTTTTCTCGAGGCCATGTTGTGGGTAAACCTGGTGGGAGCCTTCTCGAATCGCATTCAATTTGGACTAGTAGTTTTACCACAATATAGCTATCATGTTTTACTATTCAAAGAAATGTATAAAAAAATTCAGATGAAAATTAATCCAGAATCCGTTTGTCACTTGTCTTCACATATTCAAAATATATAGTGCATAAGTTACTTAAATTAAACTGAGTTTTTATAAGAAATCGTTAATGTCGCTACTTGGAATCCCCAGTTCACTTATTATGTCACAAAGCTTGTCGAGTGTTACGATTGCCTGTAACAATTTTATTCGTGCTCGTAGATTAGATTTAGGAGGAAAGATCTCGAACAAATCGGAATGCTTCTAGCGGTTGATGAAAACATGTCGGATATATCTAAAAAATACCAGCTTTATTCTACAGTAACGGTGACGTATAAAAAAATGGCGGGTCCTCTTGGTTTTATGACTTTGAAGTTGAAGTATATTATTTTAGTAGAGTTTCCATGCGGTCGTCGTAAATTTCGCTTTTACCACACATTTACGAGTGTTTGCATGAAAATGTATTGTTTCAACTTTTAAAATAATGCAAATTTTGATACAAAATTTCATCTCAACCTTTTCTATTAACTAGAACGATTAATATAAAACATTAGTAATTTCAGTTATTAAGTATACATTACTTATTTAAATTAATATACATTACATAGGTATTACATTTATCTTTTTATTAAATAAAGAATACCTTGTAGCTATTCATTTGACTCAAACTCAACTGACACACGCTTTGATAATGAGCACAGGTTTAAAGCACAGTCTAGTTGAACTAGTGAAGAAATCTATCCAGACATTTATTACATCCTATGAACGTCCAGCACGGCCTTCTACTTCTAGTACCGTCAAAATAATCAATACCAATACTGTTACCATGATTCAACTGCTATTGAATGTGGATTTTTAAAACAGATCAGAAGCTTTCTGCATAATACTCTCCCATAACGAGAACCTAAACACAAAATTCAATAGCCCATACGACTCACGCAAACGATGCGCGCGACCTGTAACCTTTATGGCACGGACGGGCCCCATTGTGCTGTGAAAGCTTTGGATTCTTCGATACTGTGTCCATTACGCGAACTTTGTGTCATCATTTATAGCTGAAAGGACAACATGCTGCGTCATTGCCCTCACTTAGGGATGTGATTAGAAGAGACACCGCTTCTATTTTATCTAATTGAAAAAACACGATACCAAATCAACTCATGAACTTAATTTTCAATATACCACCGCTTATAAACCATAATTCAAGCTGCCGCTGCAACCCATAGACGTCCCAATTCTAGGCACGGCTCACCCCCACAAACAGCTGCGGGAGTTCTGGAGCATACTCCACCACGCTGCTCCAATGCGGCTTGGTGAATGTGTTAGTGGCCATCCCAGTGTCCAATGCTCTCAAGCCACCCCAAGGCTTTACTATTGTTTTCACCATTGAAAACAACCCGGTCGTTGCTTAACTCTGTCGATCACGTTGAATCAACGCGAGCCATTGGGCTAAGGACGCTAATTCAAACAATACACAACAATTCAAACAATAACATCCCCGCAGGTTTACCGCTACTCAAATAAACGCTACCTAACTTTGAAACTCGCGGGATTCAATAGTGAATTATTAACTTGCCAGCAGATCTTCTAATGTAAGACTATTCAATATTTACTTTAATATATATATCCCAATAATTAATTATTCGCTTTTGTTTCTGATTGTGTGATTTTGTTTGTGATTATGATTATGATATGACTTTAACATATAGATTTACTTTATGATTTAAATATCATGTATCACCAACCGTCTTAATACCAGAATTTCGGACAATAGAAAATCAGGCATGATGACCACGACACGGAGTAGGAGAGAAAATGGATTATGTACCAGTCGAAGACATTCCTGAACAGCTGAAAACCTATTGGAAGAGACCCATGGTAGAACTTTAAAGTTGTTGGATGAGGGGTAAATGGATTGCTATTTGTAAACATGAGAACTAAAATAAAATATAAATTTAAAATAAAACTAAAAAACTAGCTTTTGTGCCGAACTTGTGATAACCGTGCTTATGATAACCGAACTAAGCGTCTTAAAAATCGCCAGGTTTGAAGATCCTGGTCAGGATAATGGGACAAACTATTTAAATTATTGCATTGTAATCGATCCTTGAGAAGTGTTCATAAACGTGTTAATTAAAACCAACAATAAAACTGGCTATTTGGCTGCCACCCAGTAACCTTCACACCGTTGGGCTCCATTATACTCCGCCACGCTGGTCCAGTGCGGATTGGCAAAATAATTTTAGCCAAATTTTTTATTTCATAAAATTCTATAGCGTCTGATGCGTTTCATAGAAGAGTTAAGAACGGTTTTTCATATATTTCTCATCTCCAACAGATGAGAAGTACGTTGGGAGATGAGAAATACTTTCACAGTTTGAATTTAATCTAGTTGCGGTCAACAACTTATTTACAAACATAAACTAGCTTATATGCTTATGGAAATATGAACAATGTGTTTCGGAAATTCAATTCAACTGGAGTTTGGGCCCTGAGTAGGAACGCCTAACGATGCTATTATAATCCCCAGTAATAACCGACCACTCTAGTTAAGTATGAAACTAACTATAACAAGTATGAAACATACATAATAACCCAAGAGAAATTCTAAATTCTTCTGTTGATATCAAAGTGTTGGTAGGTACTAAAAAAACCAACGAGGCAGTATTTATTTTAATCAATAATGTTTATCTCTAGGTTTACACAATAGGTCCCATTCCCCATCCCATTCCCATCCCATTGATTCACATACTTCGATTTTGCACGCTTAAAACAACTTTTTTAGTAAGGTAATCCTTGAATAAAACAGAAAGTAGTTTAAACTTCCAAAGATAGATGTGGATCTAACTCGTATTACCTTTATACGAAACAAAACGTTTTTGGTTCCTCTCTCAGAGCAATTAGATATTTAGAAGAGGTTCCTATAATAGCGTTTATACTTAAACTAAGTAAATATACTAACTTAAACAGGACCAGTAATTGCCGGTACATTTGTTATGTCGTCGTAAGTAGCTTAGTGTCGACACCTAAACTAGATGGGGGAGATGTCTACAGTAATGTTTGCCTTTTGGAAGTGGAAGAAGCTTCTGTACACGACACTGTTTTAGCTTCAATTTATAACTGTTCTAAGCTACTCATTTGAAGCTTCCACAGCCCCACGACTTGTTTTTATTCGACAGAAGTACGAAGCCAGCTGACGTTTGTGCATTTCGAGCCATTGAGATTGCGCAATGGCTCGAAATCGCTAACAAAATCACAAGTCAAAATAGCATTGCCTATTATGACTCGATAAATATCATTAGTATTATGATATTTAACTAGTCGAAATAATTAAAAATAAAATTAAAATAATTAAATATCATTAACAGTAACGCCTATACCTTTCCTTTCTTAGCCTGGAGAACACTGTAGCTACACTGTTTCATGAAAAATTTTATCGCTTACTGAATTGTAGAAATATGACTACATGTAAATTAGTTCAGTTTGAGTCAAAATTCTCTTTAGGCACTTTTTTTCTGAGAACAAGGAGGAAAGATTTAAGAATTTTCTATAAAGATTTGTTAAACCGAATTTAAATTTAATTAAAAGTATAAAAGGGTGTGGCAAATAATGAACATCGTTCTATCATCACGACGATTCACGTATAGACTACACAATATCCTCTTATACGTTCCACATAGACTCGTGACAATTAAAGAAGGGATTTAATTTAAAAGCGGTATATTTGTGCACGAACATATTTGCAGCGACGTAAGCGGCTTAGCGTCGACACCGAAAGCAACTGGCAGTCATCGGTGTTATTCCCGCTGACTTATTACTGTTAAGTTATTCTGATTAAAAAAATTCATCCTATATTTTATATTACCAATTTTATTATATTATTATTTGTTTATATAATACAAAAAAGGCCTGCGAACTTACAGCGGCTGCGATCTGAAAGCCAAGGCGTTCACAAACACATAACATTAATCATGCAATATAAAAATTAATGATGCGTTATGATGATTCTCCAGTTATGAAAATGTTTTTGCAATCAATAAAATGCAATTAGAGAATTAACAGTAACCTGATTCGAAACAACATACTAAGCTCTTTGAACCCGCAGTGAGCGTGAAGTGAAGCGTAGAGTGAGGATTTACATACTAGGAAACTCAGATTATAGAAATAAAGCTGTGGTTTTCATTAATAAAACCGCCACATTATTAAATTAACCCACACAAACTTTTGATCAATGGAAACATCTTAGGAAACATAGTGGAATGTATGTAGAAGTTATTTTAATATTCAACAAAAACATTTTGACCATTTCATATCAAGTGTTTTCTTAAATCAATGGAATTAAAATGAAAGATAGGCTAAAGGTCGATTCACACATATCAGTGAACCCACAGTTCCGGCACAGTACCGCATCAGTGATAATTATTCTTTCAAACAT
>DWTT01002384.1:0-10146 GCA_018250895.1 Carterocephalus mandan | reverse complement strand
AGAGAATTTAACGCTTGAAGAACATTAGAAGGTACAGTGGTTAAAAATTGTAGTTGATCAATCCCAATATTACTATAATTATTATAACATTGGCCTATCTGACAGCGATAGCAGCGATCGCGCGATACCGTTGCGTCGCGACGCTGCGACCGCGACCAGAGATTCGGCGTAATGACCCGCCGAGTTGCGCGTCGCAGAAAGCTTCAGATCCTTATCGCGTCCATTGAGTCCGGACGCCGATAGCTCGCTGCCGCATTCTGCCGTCGCGCAGACCCGCGTCGAATCGCGGCGTCCTCGCCTCCGATCAATCCCTTGCTTGATTTATTAATAACATGTCGTTACTTATCTAACTGGACTTCCACTATAACCGCGAAACTAACGGAAGCAGCCACAATGATACATCACCAACTATTTATATGAATTATACGCTTATTAAAATGAGATGACTCGACTTGAGATTCACGATGTGTTTACCAAAATCTGAATACGTAAGTAGATGGACCTTCTACTCAAGCTGCACTTCAACGTGAGAAAATAAATCATACAGCTTTTGATGAAGACGAATAGATAGATAATGTAATTTGATTTATATGTACTGATCAACTTGTGACAAATATTGTGCGCTTACACTTTATTACTCGAGTTTATTAATTATTACAGTTTCAGATTCAGATTAATTTATTTGTCATTATATTTGTGTTTGTATACGCTTACCTACTACTTATAACATGCTCTCGGGTACAACAACCTCTAGTTACGTGAAATTCCACTGTTACAAATAAATTATCAGTAAACAACATCCACGGCAGTAACAGGTTACTTGTCACATCAGTCGCTAATTACTTACGCCACTTCTTATAGCGTTCTTGGCCGTGCTACGCGCCTCGAAGGACTCATCGGCAGATATCGGCACATGACATGACATTAATATTACCGTAGACAATCTCCTCTACATAGAAGACCAATTTAGTGTTACCGTTCTAGGAATAATTATATTTTTTGTTTAGATTGTAGCTGTAAGGCTGGTAGTCCAATCGCTACGCCGAAACCGAGCGGAGGTGGACTAATAGCGGTTATTAGCAAGACGCTCGAAGAAATCGCGAACACGGAACACACTCATTGCCTGTGTCCATGTCCCATTCGTTTAACACTTCGCGATGCTATCTCCTGTCTTAAAAAATCTGTGTCAACTTTTACTCATTTTTGTCTGAAACATCTTAAGGAGACTATTTGGCCTCGAGCAATAGTTTATCATGATTGAATTATTCACACGCATTTTGTTAGTCAATTATTATATCGTTTGCGTACAGCTTTCCAGTTATTTGGTGGCCATTACAATCGTTTAATACATTATTCGACGCTAATGGCAGAACCTACTTCTGCAAATTATAGATAAGTAATCGTCATATAAGTAGGTACTAAGCAGTCTTTAGCTTATCACTCTTGGCTCAATAAATTTACCTTGATCTATTGTTATTCGTGTTGAAATAATGGTCTATTACTTTAAATATACCTTTAATGTGTACTTTTATCCGCTGGGAGATAAAAGCATTCTGTCTACTCGTTTATGTATATGTAACATGTTTGCTTTGTCAATTCCGTGTGAGATTTACAATTTGGGCAGAATTTATTCGTTAGTTCTACGAGTCGTTCCTGACATTAAATGTTGATATGTAACTGCAAATAAATGTCGGCAATCTACTAACGAACGATATAAATCCAGAGCTCCGATTCGATTTGAAATAGTGCTGTGATACACAAATATACGAGCACTGTTAAATAACGGTTACACTACACTAGATGTGTCAATTCCAATATAGTTTACGGTTGCGAAATTATGTACTGTAGGTATATATTTGATGGTTGCATCGAGCAGGATTGGTACTCAAACATTATAAAGATTTGTAGCTATCGAAGACGTTGAATATAAATTTACAATCGAATACACAATTTTCTTCAGTTTCAGTTATCAGATTAATCCAATCCTAAGATTTATAAATTTAAACCATTATTGTATGAAAAAAACACTAACCTAGGTTAAACCTACCATATCACAATGTAGATATCGCCATAATTAAATTGGCAACATCACACTTTGCCGATCAATGTGTCAATGAACTGGTCGAACTCGTACAGTTCTTCAAATATTTAAATGACATGGTCACAGTTATTCGGTTGAGTGAGGCGGTAGTTTTTACCTTGGGCTATGACCGCTAAAATAGTATTACTGGAAGAATATCTTAACAACCCAGTAGTTTAACACTTCGCCGCTTGCACTTAAGGTCAGGTACACAGGTCATGGTTAGATAAAGACTCAGATGGGCCAGACTCTAATGGGCCAAAGGTTGGTTATAATTAAAGAGAGAAGAATTGCTCGATCAGATGTAGTTAGGCATTATTATCTACTCCATACTGTGTACCTTGATGCAACTCGTCAATTCTTAACCGTTTTCAATTATAGGAACATTTTGTCATTTTTTAACAGAGTTGTCTTATCTTTAGGTGGCGAGGCAAGTGGACAGTCCGTGTGCAGAAGGCGAGGGCGCGGAAATGCTGGACTTCTTAAAGGGCATCACGACAGACATACTACACAAATTTTCGTAGTGTTCATTGCGCACGAATGGCTGAGCCAAAAGTTTTTTTTGTAGAAGTTGTAATTTGAACTTGGACTTTTAACACCAAAATTTAATACCATACTGTTATTTTTGTTTCGTACCGTGCAGTTTTATAATTGTTTGTTTACTATATAAAAAAAATTATAAACGTTTAGATAAGACAAAATAGTTGCTCAGTTACAATAAAAAAAGTGTCAGAATTTAACATGAATGTAAATTATTAGAAAGGAACCTTTTACCTTTAAATTAACTGATGTACTAATAATACGAATACAATTTAAAATTACAACATCGTTTAAAAAAACACGCTTTTGTAGATAGCGAATAAAAACGTAGATTTTTTTTAAATAATTGCATTGTCCTTCATAATCCGACGTTTTGAAGTAGGCGAAAATAACGATCAAAGATTGCGTTAAATACATACATAGATATCAATACCTGCAAAACAAGGTATTTAAGCGTGTTTAAAAAAATCACATATAAAATTATGTAGACCTGTATCTAGCAAATTCAGTAGTAAATATCTGTACTTTGGCTGGCGTCCAAATAATGGCTTTGGTAACTTTGGTAAAGCCATATGATGGTTATGGATACATAACTTAAATAAGTCTGTAGCAATGGAACATCGCCTTAAGTACTCAATACATATTTGTAATACTTTTTTAGAAATACAAGTACATTCAACGTGGAGACAGCTGGTTAGTGACTGATGTGGTGTGGTCTACATCCTTTATAACCTGTATTTGTAAATACAAGTGAATGGTGTTATTTTTATTTTTAAGGAAGAAGAGGTGCTATATTATAATCGCAAAAAATTAACGAGAAAGATTTTGAATTTTATAAATTTTTTGAGTATATTATAGGTATATAGCCTTTTGTTAATCTGGCAAGTTTATGCTTTGAGCGTACTAGGTTTAAGCTAGCTTCCTTTTTACAACATAAATTGATTGTTTAATTCCTGCTTTTGATCGTGATGGATCATGGGTTCTATATAAATATTATAATGAACGACTGGTCATTTACGAATGAATACAATATGAATAGTAAATAATCTAAGCACACTAATGATATTGCGTATGTATGCGAATAAGCTTTGTATACTTTTTAATAAAATTTTCGGATGAACTTTATTATGTGACTGTCTTTAAAACAGCGTAGGAAGCAATACATTGATTGTGAATTAATTTTATATTACCTACACTATCGGTCATCATCAACTCATAACACGACAATATTTATGAGTTATATTCGAGAGAATTCCTCTGATGCTCGTTGTATTGTTATAGAATTCACCAGACGAACAATAAAACTTTGCAGCTACAGTTCGATTTTATCGTTCGGAGAGTCGTATTAATAAGTCATTACGTAAGCGGCACCCTTATATCCTTCGGCGACGGGTGATAAATTGAGAGGCGTTGTCTATTATTGTCAACGTGACGTGATATTTGTTAAACTAAAGGTTCTATTTCGATTCATGCGACCATGTTGTGCGACTTCCAACTGCTTTCGAGGTATCGATCGCAACAAAACACTATTGTAACGTATGCTTTTAACAAGTCGTACCTATCGATTAATTATTTGTATCAGCTTAGAGATACGGGACGGGTAACTATAAAATATTACAGTTTGCAGAAAACATTAGGTCCTATCGGAGTATACCGGCTCAGATGATTTGAAGAAATTATTAGATACCAATCGCATTAGTAACAGTTCGCATCTTTCTATTTTTCTCACTCAAACTGAAAACAAATAAATTTGTTGAATACAGAATTTAGTAAGTAGGTACTGCACTATTTACTCAAGGGCCATAGAGTCGCCGTGAGATACGCGCTCAATGTCAAGGTCTAATATGCTAGGTATCAAACTACAGCCGACCAGGCCGGTGTCGCGTGCAGGGAATGGTACCTTAAAGAGGGCGAAGAGAGGCCACCTGCGCTGGCTAGGCTTCATTAGCACACAATGTCGGGCTACCGCGCGTCCTCCGATCAATAAACTGTTGAGCCGATAAGAGCGCCGCGGGCGACACATCCATAATCCCGTGACGTGTATTTTGACAGACGCGCTCGCCCATTTTTTACCGCGCTTTTTTACCGTGCATTTTTTACCCAACGGTCCAACGACCCGCGGCGTTTACCGAGAGCTATTTTCACATGTAATTACACGTATAGTCGGCCGCTTAATTACCCGAAACTGCCGCGACTCGGAATCCGATCGAAAAAATCTCCTAATCCGGCGCCGTTCTTAAATTACGCTTCGTTAGCCCGCGAGGGGTAATAATAGCGCGCACTGAACTACGCTTCGGCTGCGGCGCCCCGGACACACGCTCTTTCGTCGCGTCTACATTTTTCTTGCCAGTAACACGTCATAGATACTCAATGAAAATGTAATTTTAAGCAAATCACTTTACTCGATTTTAAAGTTGTTTGCCACTCTCGAACTAGTCATTTTTGTCCACTTTTATGATATTTTTATCGGCTTTATTATGTACCTTACCTGCCGAGGAGTTAGAATTAAATATAAATAACATTTCGAATAGTCACAATATTAAAATTTTAAATAAATTTGTCCAAAAGTTGTAAGTACCTACCTAGATTTATCTCTGTAATATATTTCTTATATCTGCATCTATATTATCTATAGTATCTACATAATATTATAGTAAGTACCTCAGGTAAGTAATGTAGGTTTACTTTTGAAAGTTGGTGTATGGTCATTTTAAAATAATAATATACATAGATAACTTCTGTACATATGATATATAGCATAAGCGTCGACTGGTTGACAAGCCATATATTGCCACAAAATTATCTAAGCTGACTTGGTTAACTTCAGCTTATCACATCGCTGTTATTCGACGATCAATAAAAAGTAAAGTAAGTTGTGTGTGTTCAAATAATGAACCACCAGATATCTTTTTCGCACAATTTTTTTTTCTAATATTGTTAATTTGTACTTTTAAATTTTACCAAACCTTTTTAATGAAATACAAAAAAAAATAGGTTTTGTTACATTTAATTCCAACTCTGCCAAGTGTGTGTGCTAGGGTATGTGCTCGATTCATACAATTTTGATATTAAGGTATATAAGATACTCCTTCTTTGTTTTTCCAGTATATCCTTTCTTTAATTAAGACTTCAATGTTACAGAAAATAATAAGTACCTACTAAGTAGATATGTTAATACTTTACGGGCAGACTAAAGCGAATCTGTCATCAAGCAAACAAGGGAATACCTATGTTTAGTCTTAAATATTTTTGTTTTAGGTTTTTTACATTTAATTTACAACAACAATAACTATTTGTTAAGTTTTATTTTTATTTTAACACATGTCGTCTCAATATTTTTTGAAAGTAATATAAATAAATAAAAACTAAAAGGAGATGTTCCAAAAATGAATAAACCTTGGGCGTGGTCGAGTAAATCCGAGTGAAAGTAGATTATTCATAGAAAACATTCTCGACAATTCAAATTCTAATTTACAGCTTGGTTTGGTGTCAATAATTAAATTAATGGATGAAATATTGTAACGCTAAATGAATTTGGCGGGTTGGATTCTTTTCGGCTGCATTTGACATTGACCATACGTAGAACCGCAATAAATATAGGTAACTTTAATATATTTCTCAGCGGGTAACAAGGCTATTTATTACTGGCACTGACTATCGCAGTGTATTTTTTTTGCTGGTATAGCACGCCTACAAACTGGAACATCTCCTTTACTGTCGATAGGTAACCTATGTTCAGTATAGGAGGATTTCAATAAAATGAAATTGTGCCTTTCTTAAATAATAGCAGAACTTATGTCATACCATCGTGTAAAAGTGTTTAAAGGAAGTAGATATGAGTATATTGCCTGTTTAACGTACACTTATATTTACTGTATTTTGTTTTACGAAAATGGTCAGAATTTGCTACAGTGCGCATGTGGATAGTGCAGCTGTTGTATGTTAACATAGGTGATAGGTATATTATGTATTATCGTTAGTTTTGACAAAGACTGTTGTCTATAATAAATATTTTACTTACATCACATATTGTTGTTAGTTTTATTTTAACAAATAGTCAACCGACTAACAAAGCAAGCTATTAAAAATCTTAAAAAAATATGCACTAACTGACCTAAATAAAACCAGAATCGTGTGTAGAATGTAGTGCCCTTCCATCGCAAAGCTCTATCTACATTAGAGGATTAAATAAATAAATATATAAATAAATAAATAAATAACAATTTAATACCCGTTTTTACCCGTGTTACTAACTAATTCACATCAGCATAACCTTCCTTCTTTATAACGTAAATGACTAAGTATTTAGCGAATAGCGCTCACCGTGACACGCGCAGGTCTAAGTTGACTGCGTTTGTAAGTAGCTAAGTACTAGTCCACAGGTCGTTAGCTCGGACTATGACATTGTGGCGCTGGCGTGTGACTGCCTAATGGCTGGGCTTATGGCCACTATACCACACGCCACTCCGCTCGATCTACCTACACGGCCAACGCAACTACTGCACAGCCACTGCTGAATTACTTACCAAACACATTAGACCCGAAATGTGTGGTCAGAACTTTAAAAAAAGTTACACTATAAAATCCAAGATTTTTACCTCGGATAATTATGCAATTGCTGCTGCTACTGCTGCAACCTATAGACGTCTCACTGCTGCGCGCGGGTCTCCCCAAACAAATCTGTGGGAGGTCTAGAGCATAGGTACTCCACCACGCTGCTCCAATACGGATTGGTACAGCGGTTAATAGCCAACCCAGTTTCTAATGTTTTCGGTCCACCCGAAGGCCAGGATTCGAAAAGGCTCAACGACTGTTTTCACCATTGGAAGCAACCGGGACCGACGGCCTAACGTGTCCTCCGAAGCATGGTAGCGCCCATTAAATTTTTCCACTAAAGAACACCCATCTACAAAACGACCGTGCCCGTCCTTGCTTAACTCTGTCGACCACATAGAATCAATGCGAGCCATTGGACTATGGACGCTACTGCGAGCCATTGGGCTATAGAAGCTACTGCTAGTCATTGGGCTATGGATCCACTGAATCCACACAATTATCTCACAACAATTACACTTGTTTGCTCACACAATTGTTATGTGTTATCTGCAACGTCATGCCCACGTCCACACAACGCATGAACGTGTTTTATTAATTAAGTACTTTATTTTATAGATAACATCTTGACGGATGTTGGTAGGTACATAATTACAGTTGGTCTGTTTTTCCTAATGTACAATCCGATAGCATTTCTCCTCAGGTGCGAACAGGACATCCGATCTGCGTCTATCAATCGGCATGCAGAAACCGATATGTTAAATAAAAATAACTGTACTTTTTTCAAACATTGTTAAGTTTGTTTTTTGTAGTGACAAAAAACGCGCGAACCTATCAAATGCGAGCAAGTCGAACAAGGCGTCGTAATTGCGGATGTCAAGGAGCGGACTACTCAGAGAATAAATCAGTGGAATTCCGTCCATCCAATCGTAATATCCATATCCAGACAGGATGAAAATTTCAGAGAAATCGGTACATGGCAGGACATGGCAAATAAAAAAAATGCAGCAGCAGCAGTTTATTATGGTGTGTGCAAAATAAACGTATTGTTCTTGTTATAGTAATACATACCTACTAAACAAACCTTAGATTATTTAATAATCTAAGAAACAAACTTAGATCAACTGACATTTACCTCCCTATTACATATAAGTACCTACCTACATAACTGAAAAGCTTTCCAAATTATAATTTATCGGGACCTACTTACATTATTCGTCGAAAACCACACAACGATGTGGGTACATAGTTGCAATCAACTAAGCTCGTCTAAGCGCCATACATAATACATTCCCTATTTCGACGCATTAAACCTTTGCCTTGCCTCGAGTCTTCGAGCCATTACGTCAACGAGACCGACAGAGATCGTGATTCCCGTCAAAATACCCTTCGGCAACCAGATGTATGCTAAGCTTCGGTAACTAAATTATCCGACTACGCAAATTGGCATTTTCTACACTGCTTCGAGCTTGTTGAAATCGCCTTTGTTGGGCCATATAAATTTGTTCACATAACGCAAGAGAACAAAATTAATCTTAGTAGAGTTAGTAGGCAACGGTCTTGACGGATGTTCACCTTATCAAGGGAAAACCGCAACGGATTTAACGTAAATCGACGAATCGTGACCGTTCCGTTTAATCATAAGCATTCAAGCTAATTAGAGTAGGTCGCGAACCCCTAGGCCACGTAATGAAAATTACAATTGAACCTAGTTGCGAGGAAAATTGCACTGATCTTCGAATTCCTCGGCGTCGTCAGCTAGCTGCTAGCTACATTAGGAATAGATAACTACTCGTGCCTACCTAAGCTGAAACCACGTATATATTGCAAGTGTCTTTATCTTTACAGTTTTTAAAATGAATAACATAAGTAATTCGCATTCACCGAGATGTTTAGAGAAAGTAAACAAGAACCTACCTAAGATATCATTGTTAATGGCCAGACCCTAAATTTAGATGATAATTTCTCCATAAATAAATATGAATGCAATAGCATTTAGCATATTTTATCTTGGAACTGTACAACTGACACTGCAACCAACAATGTGTGAAGTGATGTGAATGCCCAAGAAACATTATTTATAATTTGCAGTCCGAGCCGAAGAATATCTCATAATTATATGCGTAGTATTACCAACAATATTGATAAAACATATGAGGTCACAGCGATCTCCAACTATTATTCATAAGCCGGGAAGCTCTTTACGATACTTATTATTCAATAAAACTGTCTGCAATAGAAAATTATGCCGTAACACACTGCGTAGCTGGTATTTAGTTGTTAGGATCCTGTTGATTGCTGGAGCTGCAATTTACGTTTAAGTGTTAACTGTTAAAACGTGCAATAAAATTCATGTTCACTTTAGATGATGTAAAATACTTGATGTTTATTATATGATTAACCGAAAAAGTATAACAGTAAACGTAAATTAGAATTACAGCTAGATACCTTTCTAGCACTACCTGTTAATATACCTATCTAGATAAAATGGCGTAGGTACTAACATTAATATTATAATCTAAACAAGCGGTAGAGCTCCTCTCTTGTAATGAAATCTCATGTCATGTCATAACTTTTTAATAAATCGAATCTCCCTCTTTGGTATGCATGTAGATTGGGACATTTATCACGAGGAACCAATTGTGTTATAGACAGTTAAAGAGCTACAGACGAGTTGAATAGACGTGCAACATGATAGATTTTTGCTTAACTTAAACTATGGAGCTTTGTAATACCTATTATAAGATGCCTACTTGTATTATGCACAGATGACACATTGTTCGCGGAACAATAAAATTTTCCCATGATTTCGTACATTAATATTTTTATTACATTTAGCCTTGCTCAGTAAATTCATAACGATATACCGTGTCAAATAATTAAAATATCATCCAAATCGGTGCCGTGTTTCTTTCCAATCGTCTATTAACAATGTCCTATAATAACCACCATACAACATAAGAGCAATTGGT
>DWTT01002383.1:0-10147 GCA_018250895.1 Carterocephalus mandan | reverse complement strand
ATGAAAGGAACTATAAATTATCAGAAAAAAAAAAAACAAAAAAAAACAAAAAAAAAAACAATTTAATTATTATATTTTATTAATAAAATAATTTCCGACCGTCATTTGTCGGAACTGAATAGTAATATATATATACCATATTCGCTCGCCACGCCAAAAATTTGGTTTGCCCTCCGCCTAAAGATGTTTCACATCAAAAAATGTTGGTCACGATGTTGTCTTATGGCCGAAAGCGATTGATTTCTTACTAACCACGTACTTACTTAAAGTACAAAGGTTGTGGTGGGATGGATGGATTGTTCTTTCTCGCAAAAATGACACAGCAACAATTAACATGTAATTCCAATTTTACAGCCAATTTTAAGGCTCAACTCGATAATGAGAAGGCTTACGCTGCAAGTAAAATAGAATACCAAGTGTCAACTCAAAGAAATTTCGCCTGCTAACAAAATTCAAATTTCTTTGAGTCAACATTCCAACGGCTGCATCCAGCGACATGACAATGTGATGTGAGTTTATAATACGAGTAAAATCTGTCTGCCTAAGTAAAGAGTTAGATCTCGTAGTAGTCTCGTAGGTAACATCTTGAGAAATACTGCATGCCTGGGAGTTCAAAGTTTGATCTCAATTACAGACTGACAGACAAGTTCCTATTGTACCTACCTACACCAAAAGGATAAACATACAACATACAACAAGAACATACAAAAATAATAAAATATTAGAGTGGTAGTACAATTGGCGGTCTTATCACTAAAAAGCTCTTCCAGACAACCATTGAAATAACGTGAATAATAATAATTACTTGTGAAGTCTATCAATCCGTACTTGACCATCGTGCTGGACTTCGGCCTTACCCCTCCCGATCCGAGAGGAGACCCGTGCCCAACAGTGGGACATAGGAATGCTTCGATCGTACGTGATCTCGGTAGTTAAGCAACGTCGGGTGCGGTCGGTATGCGGGTGTGGGGGATCACTAGTGGCAAAATTTACATAATTTTCGCATCCGTGCTTCTAAGAAAACGTTAAGCAGTCGACCCCTCTTGTTTTCAGTAAAACAATGGTTAAGCTTCATTCAAGACATTTGTTGAGTAGCTTGAGAATATTCGACACAGTGGTAATAACTATCAAACTAAATACACTACAAACTTTTTAAACTAATAAACTTTGTGTATCAATAAAGATTATTTAATTTGGTTTAAAACTCAATTTAGGGAATCATACACAAATCCCACTATGCTATGAGTAATGTTCATTTGAGGGGAATTAACCGGAACCGCTTTGAGAAACCAATATTTACGTCATCGGGCGCAACTTCCGGTCTAAAATAAATACATAGGCTTTGAGATTGTTACGATCCATTAATATGGGAAATATGATTGGATGTTGTCAATTTCTTTATCAATATTTAGTGGTAATTGTAGTAACTGTACTAACTAATTGTAGTAATTGTAGGAACTGTAACCATATACTCGTACACCTTATGCAAAATATATTGAATAAGGCTCGGTGACGAAGGCACTACCACTACATAGATATCTACTCTACGAAACGTTCGTCATTATTTTTATTAGATAAGTAACTTCTTAGAAACACAATAGATCCTAAGTACCAGCTGATTCACAGTTAATATTCGTAAAATCTTCGTGATGCTATCTTGAAATAGGCAAACACTGCGTATTTAATAAAATATACTCGCCGAAGGACTCACGATACTACAAGACATCGTCATTGCAGGCAATTGCAATCAAGATTATACCATTAAAATATTGCAACGTAACGTCTACGTCATGCACTGTTCAGTGTGATTCAGTTACATCATTACATCGCGCCGTCTCAGTCGTGCCATAGCGTTGTCCCTCTCGCAAGTGGAACGAAATGCTCAACGCAATATACGACGGCCATTTTGCAATATATTGCAGTAAGCTTACAGCGCCCGGGCGAGCAATACGTGCCACATTTATATTGACAGTGTTCATTGTTTCACATTGATTTATGATAAAAACGATGTCTGAACAAGACAAGAGCCGTTTGTTCGCTAGAATAGCGGAAAGGAGAGATGTGGTGGACTTTGTGAAAGAAATCGAGAAACATCCTTGTTTATACGACCAAAACTCAGTTGACTATGCTAATCTTTTGTTGAAAAGACGAACTTGGATGGATATTGCTAAGAAATACAATTCAGCTGGTGAGTAGCGCTACGCAACTTTTATGTTGTTGTTTAGTTGTTATAAATAGGTTTGTGACTTGTTTATAGGTACGGAAGGAATTCCTGAATCTGAGTAGGAAACTACTTACCAAACCTTTTTTACCCGATTAATTTTTATTGGAGATAAATCTAGTCTTCCTAAGATCTAGCTGTTTGTCAATCGAGTTTTTGCTTTGTTTGATAGCTGTTGATTGATGAACGAATTTTAAACAAACGTTTGGGAAAATAGGATTTCACAATTAAAAGATGGTCAAGATTCGATCAGCTCGTCATAATTAATTAAAATTAACGTCACTTTTTTTTTCTTGAAATCAATTGACCCGTTGGCGCAATATCGATCTTGACCCTGCGAGTTATGCCAGGGCCGTGGGTTCGAATCCCACTCAGGAAAATCATTCGTGTGAAGAACATTTGTGTTTGTTCTGTGTCTGGATGTTAATATTATCTATTTAAGTATGTATGTATTTAAAAATATCAGTCAGTCAGTCTCTGATACCCAAAGTACAGGCTCGCGTCTAGTTTGGGGTCAGGTGGCCGTGTGTGAATGTCCATGATATTATTATTTTTAAAATAATATTGCATAATGTTTTGAAATTCCTTCTAAAACCAGCTGTTTGGTAGTAGAAATATTAAGTTTAACAAAGTATAGTTGGTTTGGTTGTTGCTTATAAATAAATGGCGACACCGGTAACAACCTAGTGGCTATCGAACTGAACTGGGTTCAAAACCAAGAGGCAAGCACAAATGACTCTTCTATGTGTGATTTAAGAAATTAAATGTCAGCTGTAACTGTGAAGGATAACATTGCGAGGAAACCTGCATGCCTGAAAGTTGTCTATAATGTTCTCAAAAATATTAGAGAGGAGGAGGAGACCCGAGTCCAATAGTGTGACAAAGGAAGGGTTGTGGAGGTGATGATGGTGAGGTTGGGGGCGCCGGAGAAGTTATAACATGAAAAAATCTGTATTTTTTAACGACTTGTTTTATCCTGTAATACTAATATGTATTAACAAACTAATTAGGTACGCCATTTACATTCTACATCACAACATTACACAGTAATACACACTACTTCACCACAAATCAATCATAACAGAGCTCTGTTATAATTATTGTTTTGAGGTAACGTGTAACGGCTGTTTATTTTACCAATTACCATAGATTAAGGACCGAATATATAATTATGTTATATAAGAAATCGATTTGACTAAAAGTAACAAAATTTTGAAAGTCATTTTACTTGTTAGCATTCGTCCTGCAATATTAAAGAATTTCTCATATGGAATTTTTTTATAAATACGAGTATAAAAATTTCAATTTTCAGTTCCTAACTGCAAAGAAAAATGGCGTAAAATAAGGATAGCTTATATGCGTTCCTTTAAACAGTCCAAATCAAATAACCCACCAGGCCGGCCTTACTACCTTGCCGAGCACTTGCACTTTATATCCCCAGATGGGAAATGCGATGACAGCATTCCGACCACCAGTGCACAGTCACCAACGCCATCTAACAGTAGCGAAGACCTGCAAATTGACGAAACCGATACCGAAAATGAAGAAAATAATGAACAAAGAGCTGAAAAAACAAATTTGATGTCAACTAGGCGAGACGTTGTTGACTTTGTAAAAGAAATCGGAAAGCATCCTTGCTTGTACGACAGCAATTCTTTTCAGTATAGCAACAAACTGTTGAAACGGAGTACTTGGTTTGAAGTTGCAAAGAAATACAAATTGACTGGTGAGTACTTAGTTTTTTAAACGGGCTACGCTATTAATATTGTTTTATGACTCAAACTGATATCTTACCTACAAGTGCTTAAATTTGAGTAATTCATGACGCATTTGTTAATTATAAAACTGTTTTGTGTTTGTCCACACTGACAAAATGACATTCACAAACTATGTGATGTGTATTACCAGTCAATTAATATAACTTTTATTAGCATCATGCTATAATTTTAGCGGAGACAGCTCAGTGGCTATCGAACTCGCCTCCGGGTTCAAACACAAGCGGCACGCACCGATGACTTTTCTAAGTTATGTGCAATTTAAGAAATTAAATGTAACTTGCTACAACGGTGACGAAAACATCGTGAGGAAACCGGCTTGCCTGAGAGTTCTTCATAATGTTCTCGAAGCCATGTGCAGTCTGCCAATCCGCACTTGGCCAGCGTGGTGGACTAAGGCTTAATCCCTCCTATTCTGAGAGGAGACCCGTGCCCAACAGTGGGACAATGTAAGGGTTGTGATTATGATGATGATGATAATTTTAGTCTTCATCAGTGGACTACGTGTAGAAAAATGCCACAGGTACATATGAAATATTTTGTTTATTATTCTTACGAAATTTTGTATTTTATTTTCAGTTCTTGATTGCAAGGAAAAGTGGCGTAAGATAAGAATTGCTTACATGAGGTATCTTAAACAAACCAAGTCCAGTAGCCCACCCAGTAGGCCCTACCATCTTGCCGAATATTTATATTTTATAAACCCGGACAGAAAACCCGACGAAAACGTCCCAACCACTAACAACACATCTTCTGACCAGACTTTAAAAATAGAAATTGAGGATTATGACCATTTGGCCGACTGCGAGGACGATATTGATAACGACGAAGATGAACATACAATTTATTTGGAAACAAATGAACCAAATGAAGAAATAGTTCATATACCTCAGGAGTTAAAGAGTGAAGTATCGAATTTGAGCTGCACAAACATGGATAGACTAACGAAGGAGGTAAACAATAGAATTAAAGCAGAAATGAGAAAAATTGACGGCAAAGCACGTCTTGCAACCCAAATAAACTGTTTGACTGACGAAAACAACCCCAGAAGAATGTTTCTAATGAGTTTGTTGCCGGATATAGTGACGCTTAGTGAGCAAGAGATGAGGACTTTTAGGCGAGAAGTAATCGCTCTATTGGATAATATCATCTCTACTCGTGAATGAATAAATCCAACAAGTGTTCATAGATCATATTGTGAAATTCTGTTTATATTACCGGATCAACGTGGATCCCAGTACCCACAGTTATATGATGCAGAGGGTTGGCGACGTTATTAAAGATAACGAGAGAACTAACATGAGACCAATGAGACTGAAAAGGAGGTATGATACGAGTACCTTCCTTCCTTTTATGCATCCAAGAATCAGTGAAAAGTTTGAAGATAAGATTGTACAAATCATCGCCAGCGGATTTATTCGATCTCAGTTACATTTGTTTTTAAAGTTTGTTTGTTAAATTACTATTGTGAATCTAAACCAATGGCATTGATCTCAAACCTCAAGTCAACAACAACAGTTCGAGAAAGAAACAACATTATATAAGAGAACGTAATTAAATACTAATATAACTAATTAAAACAATCGAAAAAACACGGTTTTCTAGATAACAGAACTAAAATGTAGATTTGTTAAAAAATATTTAAATTTTTAATTTATTGTATTGTCGGTCGTTGATATATGATAAGTATGCAAAGTTTCAAATTAATCCGACGTTATGAAGTGGGTGAAAATCGCAAATATAGCTACATACCAAGCTAATAAAAACGTGTTAAAAATGGTTAAGAAAAATAAATAAAATGTACTTGTTGCAAAAAATGTTGTAATGTGTTCTTTTATTATATGACATGTTACATATTGTTGCAAAAAATTGATTGCAATGAAGGTACCACAGAAGGTACAACTTCGGAGGGTACAGTATTTTGTAAACCTATAAGAGACAAAGAAATGATTAAAATAAGACCTTAGTCTAACCAATAAAAAGTAAATAAACAAGCAGTATAATAATTTACAAATGAACCCTTCAAACGACCTTAATTATATTATGTAGTACATATTACCAACAAAAAAAATTTTACCTTTACATTTAACACAGAAATGAAACATAAAATAATTATTATTATGTATTATGCTCGTATCAGCCTTGTTTCCATCGTCAATTAATATTTAATTTTTGAAACCTTCCGTGAATTCCTTTCTTCTAGATAATTATACTCGTAATAAATAGTAGTAAAAAATATGACCAAAAAATCGGTCCTTGTGTCTGACGAGTACGAAGCAACTTCGTGAGCAGGTCACACACCTGGCACTTTCTGCTTTCTGTTTAAAAGTTGTGTTTTTAAAGATTAATTAACGCTTACCCAGTAAATAAGTAATCCTATAATATTATTAAGGTTGTAGTGTGGCCATTGAATTGTGAAATAAAGGTGGACTTAATGTGAAGAAAATAATATGACGTAAGGTTACTACTGATATAAGTACTAATCTGTGGGATAGGCACAGGTGAGCTCTACGCCAACTTTTCACCCATTACGAGTATGTTTAGGTCCCATATAATAAATAGCAGTGAATAGTGAGTAATTGCCGGAGCATAAATCCAAACTATGAGCTACCTACTTACTATTGAACATTTTATGAAAGAAAATAAAGATAATAGAAGCTATTTTGGTTAAGTATAATATACCACCTAGGAAAATATATTATTCAAGGGTTGATTTATACTACTTTAACAATTACGAATTATTTAATATTTCTTTCTAATGTTATTTATGTTCTAATTTGGTATGAAGATGAGGAGTCTTGACTCTCCTGTAAAGTGAGTCCTGTTAAAATTGATGTTGTATGTAATAGTCCAGTTAGTCAGTGAACGAATGAAAATGAATGAATGGACGTTTATTTTTTAAAACGCTGCGACACAGTACATGAGAATTTCAAAAAAAGAGAAAAACATATATTAAAATAAAATAAAACGTAATCAACTAAGAGTAAGTATCATTCCAATTCGGTCACAGACTCACAGATGCATTCCTACAACACTTGAGAATAAAGTTAGTTGCCTCTAAACGGTATTCCACCATTCAAGTCATTACAATGGTATCCTTATACAATGGTACCTTGGTGTATCCGTATATCCGTAAAATCCGTAAGCGTATCCGTTTTTTCGCTAGCCGTAATGGTCACCCTGGAAAAAGGAATTGTGCTAAGGAGTTTTCCGTAACAGCTTTACTAAGTTACCTACTCGCTCAGTTTACTTAAGTGTTCAGTGCACTTGTGTTATAGTGAAACATTATTACAAATTACAATATCTTTCTCTTTCGGTAGATTCTTAAATAACTACATCACTTCTATTAGTTTCTTAATTAAACAAAGATTGTCATCCCTTATATAGATTAAGTATTATCTAAATACCAACTTATTCACAGATCGAATATTATTTTTAAAGTGGTATGTTCCTTATCTACGTATGTAAATAAATTATAAAATAATTACTGCTGCAATTTTAAACTGACTTGGCCTTAATTTATATCTATTGAGACTGACAAATTAATTGGTGCAGTGTGTTTTAGTGTGGATGTGTTTGTGTTTACACTAGCCATGGTGGTTCGAACGGAAATCTTCATTATCTACTATGGAAATTTCAAGACAGCTCAGGTAAGTTTGTTCAATTTTTAAAAGCTTTTAATTAACTTCACTCGTATGTATTCATTCATTCATGTAAGTATGTATGTCCTGGAATCTTGCAATCAATATTTCACCCACTTCCAGTGAAGCTATCGAGCTGAAATTTGGCACACACATTTGGTTCCGATGACAATGAAAATAAAAAAAATATTTAAAAAGCTTCTTTAAAAAAAAATTTTAACGGTATAATTATTTTCAATGGATTTGAGATTGCAACCCTTTAAAAAATAAAAGATCGATGATTACAAACCAATTCCATTTCCGCCTGTCTGTGACAACTGAGATAAGATAAACCTCGATTCAGACTCGTATCAGTCTCTTCCCAAATCTGTCAGCTTGCGTTGTCCTTAGATAGAGTATATTTGTGAAACCCCTTGGGGACTAGAAAAGTGTAACCTTCCCAACCGGAAAACAATTGCTTAAACATACTACATGGCAAAAATGGCTTTTTGGTACGATGGTTATATGCCGGGCGGAGTCTAGAACTCTAGAACTTACATAGATTCCATATAAAACCTTTAAAAATTCTATACAGGTATAGGCTCTACCACCTAAAACCTTTAAAACACTATCATCATCAAAAATTATCGGTTGCTGCGTTGGTATGACACAATCTAGATTATCATTTTCACTGTGATTTTTGCTATCAGAAAATTAATTTACTGTCGGATATCAAGATGGAATCTCTTCCTGTTTAGAAGCATGTTCATCGCTAAAATCATACGTGTTTGTTTATGTGCCCACACTGCCCACGCATTGAAAACGAGCAATCAATTAAATACGCGCTCTGCGCGAGGCCGAGTCGCCTTGAATCGCTTCGATTACGACCATTGTCCCTACCCCTCATAACTTATGTACCGTCCTGCGCAGAAAAATCTTCGACAAATCAACGTGTACCGCGTCCATTACTAGTCTACTTTGTAATCTAAATTGTACAGTCATATAAACGTACCAACGGACGCAGCGTTAATCGATAAACCCGATGTAGAACGGACGCGGTGATACTCGTCGAGGCGTACGAAGCAGAGAGGGGAGCGGGGCGACAAGCGAGGAGGAAGGCGGGGGAGCTAGCGGGGCGGGGAAGTCAGTCCGCGGCCGCGCACCACACGAATCGCCCGTCGCCGTCGCTCCCGCTAGCGCGCCCGCTCCGCTATGAAAGTCAAGACGAAAGGAGCCCGCTCCAAAAACATGGACAAGCTTATTGCAGCGGTCCAGGCACGGGAATGCTTGTGGGACAAGAGTTACAGAGGTCACCGGAATAGGTTCAAGCTGGAGAGGTACTGGAATGAAGTGGCCGCTGAAGTGGGAACTACAAGTGAGTAAGGTGAACGCCCGTCGCCCGTGGCGCGGCGGCGCGGCCATTTTGGATTGTGTTATGTTTTGGCGTCACATCACAATACGCGCACGCACGGGTGTTATTTTTGTATTGTTGATAAGTAGCGTAGTAATTAAATGTCTTGCATGCGAACTAGATAATTTTCTAAAAGTACCTAAATTAGTCGAGAGTAGGGACCTGTTTGAATGATTTGTGAATGGAAGTACCCTTACTTAGGTCTTTCTATTTCACAAACTAGTTAGTTGAACTACCGAGTACCGATCGATGTTGGGCCATTAAAAATGAATGTGGTGTGGGCGGCCCAAGCAAGTACAACATAGATAGATTTAAGTCGCGTCGCGCACCTACCTAGGTACCTACCAATTGCTTTGAATGAACTATCTGGATGGACCCATAAATCCTCTGAATTACGTTATCTACTAATATCTTATTTATTTGATAGGATTTTAGATATACCTTTATGAATTATTTCAGTAGCTAAATAATACCTTTTTATATGTACAGTGGTGGTCATAATATGTAATTAAGATTGCATACGATACAAGTTTTTTTTGAACAAACAAGCATAATTTATTACACATTCTTAATGTTTAATAAAATTTGTGTAGTTACAAAATGTTTTCCTACTATTGATACATTAATTTAGACACGAGCCTACTTAAAAAGATAACGCGTGTTCTAACACACCATGTCTTTTAACTTTTATTATTAAAAACGCTGAGCAGTTGTTTATTTTATTGAAATTTAAAAATGATTTTTTATAATATTGGCGCCATTAAGTATGTTATTGTTAAAACGATATTGTTTTCGTAAAATAATAAGGGGGAAAAATTAAAATTGTGATAAATCTACTAGGTGAATCATACCACAGAATACTTAGGTAATAGTACAATACTAAAACTTTGAGAAAAGAATTGGTCATATAAAAAGATAGATGATCATCTGCATTAAGAACAATGGTTTTCTGTGCTGTAAGGCATTTTAATATTTTTAATACCTTTTTTTTTGTTGTCGAGGGGGAACCTTCAAAAGGTACCCGGTGCCGTGGGAGCAACACCGGGTTATGTGGGATTTTTACCGCACTAAAACCCCCCCGGTGGCCTTCCTCGGCGCTATGTGGAGGACTCCGGGATCT
>DWTT01002382.1:0-10148 GCA_018250895.1 Carterocephalus mandan | reverse complement strand
TGCCGTGTAATAATTGTTTTTAAAGCAATTATGGTCCGGTTGGAAAGGTGTGGTTTCCGGTTACACTTCTTTAGAGTGTCCGCTAATTTGAAATATAAAAATACCTTTTGAAAAAAAATTAATGGAATTGGAAGTAGGAAGGAATTTAGTCAACCAAAACTACCTTTTGGTTGACTAATTTCCGATTGAAACTACTGACTTTTGACTGCAACGTTCTCGCCGCGGGCAGTTTCAGCCAGATTCGACACATATGTAAATTTACACAAGATTCGTAGTAGCCATCCGTAAACTATCCGTTAATATGGTAACATCCGTTACTATGGTAGATATGCAAAATATGCAAATCCTTCAAAATCGAAATACTGGTAGTAGTAGGTTAATTGGCAATGGCGAAATAAAGGAATGTCTATATCTAATTTTATTAGTATTTTCCACCGCGGGCAATCAATGATATTTCTCTGATTCTACTGATTTCGAGTTATGAATGTAACGATTAAGTAAAAAAAATACGAATAGTTTCTGTATTTGACAAGCACTGTCAATAAAATTATTCTTGCCTAAACAGTGAAATTGGGGATACATTTTAAATTTGGAACCCTGAAAAGAATAGTACACAAGTATTCTTCACAAAAAATTGTTATTTTGATTTTGCTTATATATGTATGCTTATATACTTATATATGTATGTTCTGATAACATTCACAGTGAAACCTGGTGGGTCAGTATCACAGAAGACAGCTCTCTTGGTTTCGTGCTCAGTATTTTATCAGCGTTTTGTACTAATCTGTAAAACCGATAAATGTATAAGCTCGGCATGACCGCAACTATTACAAAATTTTCATTTGTTTTTCTACGTCACCCATCCGTCCATCAGCCTTTTTCGACGCCACTCCTGTCCTGTCCCTTCAGTCCTGTGCTCTGCTCTACTTTCAGGTCATACATTTCAAGTTAACAAACTCAGTTGACAATTTGTAATATTTACACACGACAATCACATGGTTGATAATAAAATAAACACGTTTCGTGTAGGTACTGCTAGCGTCGAAGCTCAATCAAAGTTTGGCAATCATCATGCCTATGTAATCTCCAGGGTAACAATGGAAAAGGGATCGGAACCTTTGTGGTTGTCATTTAACTGGCCTTATTTTATACGTAGGTAATAATAACAAATTGGGTACAGTTTCATTTCAATACAGAGCCCGCATTTTGCGTGGTAGTCAAACAGTGAGGACTTTATCGCGACAATAATCATGTATGTTGAAACAACAAAGGATAATTTAATCGAGCTAATAATACTGTCCCTGTGAATAGAAATACTGGTTATAGAAAACCAAACTCAGAGAACTTCGTTAGACAAGGTGTCCGTGTCCGTGAACACACAAAATCACATAATAAATATTCTTCCTACAGTCAGCCCTCAGACATGTTGTCTAACGAACTACCAAGCACTTGTTCGGTACTAGCAGGTCGAGTGAACAGACTAAACCAATTTTTTTTTTGTTTTAACGAAAAGTATTCGACTAGTTTTTTCTATATTGAATTTATTTATAAAAGTAGTTTGCACTTAATGTCACTACTAAGCTCAACTGTATCCATTATCTATCACTTCTCCTCAGCATATCAAATTTACCTATGCTTGCTGTCACTTATACGCTAACAGGCGTTCAACTCAGGCAGCGCTACTGTTCATTATCAAGGTAAATTACACAACTTACAACAAGAACTGTGCACTGTTCTAGTTGCGACGAGCGATGAAATATTTGACTGGCAGTGCGGCAGTTAGTTCTGAGTCCATTTTTTTAAAGTAATACTTTTATTACATCGTTCTGAAAAATTTGGCTTGTCTGTCGCATTTCGCGTGACGCACGTCGCATTATACATTTTAAAATTGAATCTAAAATTTAATTTTTTTTGAGACATTGGGGAGCGAACCGAGACTCTCGGCGTAGAAGGCTGTTTTTATCAAGAGTTGGACCGTTCGACCAAGCGTACTTAATAGAATTTGTTGAAATTTAGATACATATATTTCGAACGGCTGATATTGTAGTGACGCTTGTTATTTTATTTCCCATTATCATTCCAATTTTCCAAGTATAAAATTAAGATTGATACAGCGATTTTTATTCCCATAGTGGAATATTATTTTAAAAATTTTTAGTTAAATGTCTTTAACGTGAAAAAAAGTTTCACTTTTACCGTGGTTTCATAAAACCACACAATTCATTTATTTTTTATTCTATTAAAAATACAAAAAAGGGCTTTGTATCCATATAATTATGTAATGTAAAAGTTAAATAGTTTTTTATGAATTCTAAAATTTTGGCACACTAAAACTGACAAAATTAGTACCACCTTGTGCATTATTTCACGTGCATTAGTATTAGTGCAGTTTTACATGATAAATCAATATTTGTTTTGTTAAAAATAATGCATGCATGTTGTTTTGTTAAACATTATACTGGCCATTTTCTTATAATACCAACATTTACTCGCATGAGAAAAGCGTAATCGCACGGTGGGCGGAGAATGTGGAGTCTGGAGCTGTCAGCATCACGCGGGTCGCCCTTTGTGCAGCGTGTAACGTGTAACATCGTAAATTCGTAACGTATTATTATGTAGATACTATTATTTTTTGTGTGGTTTTTCTGAACATTTCGTAAGCAAATCTGAGACAGTTTCTCAGTTGTGAATAATCAATTAATTAAGTGTCATATGAAAAACTACTCAAATAAGATTAGTTAAGGTTAAGACATGTGCGTACTTAATTATGTACTTACTCGTAACTTAGTTTGTCCTGGCAAAGAAAAAAAAAATTTTTATGTAGTGTCTGTTTTTTTTCCCTTTGATATTGGAAAGGTAGGGGAAGGCACTATCCCTCCTTAACACAGTACAAGCTAAAATGGAGGGAAGGTATCTAAACAATTTATTTTACATTAAGCCAATAAAGATTTTTGTATTTTTGTATTTTTATTTTGTAAATACCTATCAAAATAGTTCTCGCTCGCATCATAAATCTCGCACTCGCAGTATTTTACCTGTTTGTACAAAGGTAGGGGAAGATAGGTACAATAGATTCACTTTTTGCTTTAGTACATACCTATATAAAATATATGCATATATGCAAGCTTTCTAATTTTAAGGTACCCACTATAAACAAGTTACGACCGGCATCAAGGGGTTACGACTTGCGTAGCCTTAATGACGGCAGCACCCGAAAATAAAGCGAGTTTATTGCACACGCATGCTTTTATGTGATTCCATATTTTTAAATATGTATTGGGTATTTAATTCTATCCACGTATCCACGTACGCCTATTTTCAAATCGTACCTGGATTATTTGGCTCGGGACTTTCAAGTGTCTGACAATAGGACTGCTCCAATTTTATTGTACAAAGAACTTCTGTTTCAAAACTTTGAATACAACAGAATACAATTTCGACTAGAGTTTATTGTGAAATTTGCAAAGGACATCATAACTTTATTCTACAGAAATAATTATAATAACCTTCATCCGCTTTTGACAATTAAGTAAGGTTATGAATTTGCGGGTGTTGAGACAATAGAAAAGAAAAGTGCTTACAATTTCGTCTAGGAAAACATAATATGATTAGTGAGATCGCTATAAGTCAGCGAGGTTTAATTGTCGCGGGTCGGCAGCTGGGAGGGGCAGTGTAGTCCTGAGGGGATTTATGGCCGCTATTATACGTGTTCCGCCACAGGAACACCTGAACACCGTCTTGCTACTGCCGGGATTACGCTTATGCTCCAATAACCAACAACTTTCTGTCCGTAATATGATTTAATCTTGTATGCACAGAGAAGATACGACTGCTCTGGTTTTGCGCGACCCATTTCTAATGAACTAGGTCGTCTTTCATAAGATTAACACAGCAAGCACTTGCCTTATTAAGTAAATAACAGTTCCTTAAATGTACGTGTACCTATGTATCATCAGGTATATCTAAAAATCAAGTACCTACTTAATGGCACCGTATGGTACCATAATATGGTACCATTACCTACTTGATATGGTAGGTATATATAAGGTAGGTTAGGTTAGGTTAAAATCATTTTAATTTCTTTTTTGCTCTTTTCAAATAATGATAATTAATATTTTTGACTGTGTTGATGTTGACTGTGTGCACCAAAAGTGTAAATGTGTTTGATCAAAATACACAGTTGATTTTAATAAATGCAGTCGTTGTTATAATAGAATACGTTTCTTATTGTTAAATTCCTCTGAGAGCGAACATACTGCCAAGATATAATCTATTATGGTGACATTATCTGAAGCTAGCCGACCTCTGCCAACCGAATCTGGCCAAAACTCGAGTCATTGGCGTTCTACTTCCACAAGCGGCACAAAAAGACACAAGCAGATGCTTGTGTCTTTTTGTGCCGCTATTAGATTTAATATGTTCTCAATTTGCTAACATTTAGTTTTTACATTAAATTTTGTTTCATTATGACGTAGTCGTCGTTAAGAGAATGAACAGATTGTGACAGTTTTCTTGAGCAGAAAAGTTTTACTCATTTGTTTGCTGTAAAAAATGTGTTGTCAATGCAGATCTAATCATGATTTCAATAGTAAAGAAATAATAAATTTTAAATTTCGCTAAACCTACCTCCTAAATTATTATTTAAATAATATCATTGGTATATTTTTTGTAACTTTACAGTAGGTACCTAACTGTATTGTCACCTGTCTATTTAATCACACCTTCATATTTAATCACACCTTCCCAAATTAGTTATCTGACTCTAGGTAGTTAGGTACCTCCCTAATATGTATTATTTCCCATATTATTATAAGAATGAACATGTGTTTAGGGCCACTTTAATAGAAAATTAATTTTTTAAAGGATTTGTTGTAACAATTGTAAAATGTACTTATCTACCAACTTGTACATCCTCGTGTGACATGTGAATTCGTTGTGAAAACTTAATATTCATTTGAAAAGAAACAAATCTTCAAACAAAATAATAAATTTGTTTAATAAAAGTCACTTGACTTTGAAAGTGCTATTATAAACGACAGCGAGCTACTTTTAATCTGATATTGAGAATTTAATAAAATTAAGAAATCTGAAACTGAAAGGACACAAGTAGTCTCGTTTAATTTTTGATTAAGATTTTTACCCCATAATGATTTGTCTTAGTAAAATACTATGAGTGCAGCGCGCTTGTGGACCCGGAGCAACATACTCTCGCTGAAGACACTCACACTGAAGACACTCCCTCAACGCTATTGTGAGAACGTATCTCTCGTTGCAGAGCGCGGTAAATGCTATGCTCAGCAGCGAGAGATGCTGGAACGAAATCCTTTTGCGAGTCGGTGATTGAGCTTAAGGAGGCTACGGAGTGGGTAAGAGAGTCAAATGCCCTCATGCTCAGCAGCGAGAGATGCTGGAACGAAATCCTTTTGCGAGTCGGTGATTGAGCTTAAGGAGGCTACGGAGTGGGTAAGAGAGTCAAATGCCCTCGCAGGTCCGCTTCGCAGGAGGAGACCAGAGATAAAATGACGGCGCTATGATGACACCTGCATGCCTCAGGGTTTTCTATAATGTTATCGAAGACATTTGAAGTTGCCAATAACACTTGCCTATCGCACTTGGTCAGCGTGGTTAACTATGGCCTAACCGCTCTAATTCTAAATTCCATTCCAATACCTGTGTTTAAAATTTCATGTCTCTTCTACTAAGCAGTAAGGAGTTCTGAGTTTTCAAGCCAATCCTAGGTGTAGCAGCAAGATCATGATTAAATTATTAGGACTAACATATCAACTGAACTTGTGTAGAATTTTGTGGCTGTTCTAATAACCATTCAGGAATTACATCGTCTGGAGCCAAGCCTGACGGTGGAACCAAGTCACCCTTACAATAAACATGCATTTTCATCGGAACTCATCATGTGAAATTACATTTTTGTAGTATGTCCAGTAGAAGTGGTTCATTTTTAAATCACTCAGATTTCTCCCAAACATACAATCTTATAACAAACTAACAAACATTTCAAACAGCCATGCATTTGATGTATCCAGCTGTATAAGTTTATAAGATATCTTCGACATTCTCACACACGGCCCTGACCCCAAAGTAGGCGCGAGCCTGTAAAAAGGGTGTCAGAGACTGATATACATATGTAGATATTTTTAAATACATACTTAAATAGATAATATTAACATCACACACACATAACAACAGACACAGAACAAATACAAGTGTTCGTCACACGAGTATTTGTCCTGAGAATGATTCGAACCCACAACCCCCGGTGCAACAGACAGGCTCACTACCGATCACTACCCGAACGGGTCCGTCAAGTTTAATAAAAGCTTATTTAGATGATTCCGAATATCTGGATAAAATTTCTTTAAAAAATATCCAGTGAACACACTCCCTAATGTTTAGGTACGAATATTATCATAACACTCGCATATTTATAACAAAGTCATAAGTTGTACGAATTACCTTTGAGATTTTTTATTAAAGCACGCACACGACGGCGCCCTATAAATCTCGTGGCGACGCTCCCACTTTACTGCTGTATCAATTGCTGAGCATTGTTTGGGCTGTTTATTTGCCCTGTCCTCGTGAACTTTAATTTATTTTACGTGACACACACATGACTTTGGATATATCATACGTAATTTGGTCGTAGCCGCAGGTACGAATAAGAATAGCATTATACAATACTAGGTTTTCCCACGGTCCGTCCGTGTGTATGTCGGTTTTCAAAAAAATATGATCGACACCTATTTTGCGTTATTCAGCATTTAAGTACATCCGAACATACAAACTTTCACATTTAGAATTCTATTAGTTTAGTAGGAAGTTAGGATTATCACATCGAAAGGAATATTTCCGCGAAGGGGTAAGCAGAAGTGTAAAGTAAATCTCACTTTTCAACAGTTATGATTTGGTTCATATTCTACATGTGGTTCTATTCCTATACTCCGCACTCACATCACTTGGGGCTGAGAATTTCAAGTTAGAAAAAGCCAACAACACATACTAAAGGGTGCTGTAAATATGGTGAGTGTTATTTCAATAATGTTAAGAGCTACATTTGCGCTAGTGTCTCATATATAATGCTAATTTTTCTGGAAAACTATTTTCGCCACGCGCGTATTCCCGGCGCGCTGTGATGTCTTTGCGCCGTCATATGCTAGACAGTATCCATTATTTAAAAATTTTATGCTTATTTATATGCAAAACACATATAGCGCGAATATAAGGCCACGCGAAAAAGTAACATTATGCCTTCTGTTATAACCATAATGTATAGGCTTTTAGCTAACTGTAACTTGTACGGTAGAAGTTGTATGATCGTAAAGGAAACACTTATTTTCTTCAGCGACCTCATCAGAGCCAGAGCAGGTGTAAAGAGGCGTAAGAGATGTATCGATATGTAAACAACTGGCAGTTAAGGTAAGTAATTTTGCAACAAATAAATGGTCCTTGCGGCTTACGGCCTATCGTCTCTTTTATTTCAATAGATAAAAAATATCAAACGATGCAAAAATACCGCACTACCCATCCACTAGCGCCCATGACATTTAGCGTTTTTGCCACTTGTCTAGGCCCCCTGTAACATCTAGCTAGATAAAAAAGAAATCAGTGGCGACGTGTTCAATATTCAGGGAATTTTTTTAGTGCTACGCTCATAAACGACTGAGCTTCACTCGTCGATCTACGTATTGTGGCGTTTGTATGTACTGTTTTCTGCCGATACTAATGGTAATTTGTGGTCATGTAGCATAGAAATAGACGAAACAAAAAAGAAATAGACGAAACAAAAAATGCATTTTAATTCGATGTTCGATTTCCGATCGAATCGCTGACTAGTAGAAATAACTAGGTAGGTTAGTTTAGCAGACAGTTTTAAAGAATTAATGAATAATAATAGTATAATTATTCACTGGGGTCATAACACTACGTAAAATCATCTGTCGCTCCTGGAACAACGTCAGTTTAGGTCCGTTTCTATCTAAGCATCGTACACACATTCAATTAACACTTTTTCATAGCGGAAACGCCGATACCGCCGGAAATTAAAAACGTCTACTCTAACAATTTTCCCAGTTTTCACCGTTGTAGGCATATTCTACTCTATCAATCACAACACACCAGAACAAGTAAGTGTAGTATCAACTCAGTCTGAAATAGTAGCTTAGTTAAACAAGAGTCGTTGTGAATTCACAAATATATGCTGTATATTTAGATGGTAGAGCCTATAGGCAGGCGAACCCCACTGGGTTAGATCACTATCTAAGTATAGATCCCAGATCCCGGGCAGTACTGCCCACCAAGCTAGTACCATTGGTACTGTGCAACAATTGTTTTTTTAAGGCAGCTGAGGTTAACTTGGAAAGTTGTGTTTTTCCGGTTACGGATATGTACTCGTAGCTGATTAAGAACAAGGCTCTAACATCACTAACAGTGATAGTTATACTATACCTACTATACTATGATAGTTATACTATACTATACTTACTAACCGTAGCCGCATTCGAACTTGAACTAGTGATCATCAAGTAGTCGAAATCCAACTGGTTTTTTCTATGCACAACTCAGACTAGTGAACAACAAAAGCTATTTTTGAATTTGAGAGTATTTTTGGTGGTGACACGATTTGTGCTAACATACAGACAGCATATATATTTTTTGTCCCTTGATCGAAGGGCACTACACAAAAAGATTTGCTAAACAAAGAATTACATAAATACAAATACACTTTATTGTACACCACAAAGAAAATACAAATAATACAACAATGATACATGTTAAAAGTGGTAGCTAAAAGGTGGTCTTATCGTTCCAGCAGCGATTTCTTCGAAATAACCAACATTGTTACATAGTAGAGATATACGCTTAATTAATTACAAAACTTTTGGCTCAAGTAATAATCTTGTACATTTTGCCAAAACGTTCCAAAACTGGATTTACTAAACATTTTTTACACTGGATAGAACTTTTACGAGTATTTAACTATAATCTGCTAAGTCTTAAAAAACTTTACGAACATATTGATATAAATTGAAAAATTCAATTCAATGGCATTCTGTGATATTTGGTTTCAGTTTATGTCTCAATGTTTTATTGCCGCCACGCTGCTGTGAACAAAACAGAACAATCGAAATATACTTATATAAAATGCAGTCTAAACCGCTGCTCCTAGAAATTTGAAAATTTTATTTATTAGTTATATCTATTTATTTAAAAATGTGTAAAAATATTTTAGTTAGGACATACTCGTAGGTACAGAATACAAGACAGGAACGAAATTGGTACAAGGATACTACTTTGTTGTATAAATTGGTACAAGGATACTACTTTTTCTTCTGAAAATTATTCCTGTAGACACGAGACAGGAAGTAACTGGTGAAATGTGGATTTATACACACCTCTACCCCTTTGGGTAAATACAGGTGTTACGTTATGTTATGTTTCGCCAAACTCCATTTCATACTACTTTTTTTTTTATAGTAGATTGCACCGTGTTATCATGTGTCCAGCAACGCCTTTCATACAATATCAGCTTGATTAAACTATCTTTTTGTTTTCATATTGCTGCTTTTATGTAGCTCGTATTGTTACGAGTACCAACCAGCCCATAATATAAACACAGTAGTTGGCTGCTAGTTATAAAGCTTGGATGCGACAAAGCTTAGTAGATCAAAGGGCATTCTCTCGTTTATTTATGAAATATAAAGTAAGTTATTAGGTAGGTACACAACTTTAATTAAACTAAACTAAAACAGTATCTGTTTTTATTTGTTGCTTTCAAATATTTAATAGTTTTTATTGAGGTCAAAATTATTTAAGTAGCTACAAAGCTTTTCGATTTAGGTACTTGCATTTAAAGTAAGATGAATGCCAAATCGAACATCCTAATAATGAAAGTAAATCATCATCAAAATGAACTCAATACAAAGATATATTGTATATAGAGTTGTCGTATTTTTCTAAAAATGCCTACGGCTTCATCGACACTTACGAATAGGCACTGGAAACCTAACTATCGGAAGTATAGGTAGTTGCTTTCTTTCGTCCGTCTCGGATAAATTCTGAGTGTATGTTGTAGTAAGATTTTTAATACATTAAGGCTTATTCGCTGCGACCCATAGACGTCCCACTGCTGGGCA
>DWTT01002381.1:0-10149 GCA_018250895.1 Carterocephalus mandan | reverse complement strand
AACTATAAGGGTTAGAAACTTGAAATTTTGCACAGGGGTTCCTTTTATAACGTAGGGGAGCACTAAGAAAGGATTTTCTGAAAATTCACCCCCTAAGGGGGTAAAACGGGGGTGCAAAGTTTGTATGAAATTTTGCCGTTTTTGAAGTTAGTGAATGTTTAGACATTCACTAACTTCAAAAACGGCAACGGCAACTCGCGTGGAATTAGTTCCACGCGAGCGAAGCTGCGGGCGTCCACTAGTTCCGTATAAACCTGAGCTATGTATACGTACAATCTCCGAGTCACTGGACTTCGTATTATGTCAGTGCCGGATCGATGCGACCGATAAAGTCTGGCTCGCTGCTTGTTTGCGTCGCGATCATCTGTCAATTTTATTGCCGGAATATAAACGGGACAATTATCACGCTGTTCTTTATTTTCTTCTCTCTTCTTTTCTTCTTTTGTTAGTTTAGATAAACTGATAGCGGTGACAGCCCAGTTGCTGCCACCGCTATCAGGTTATCTTTCTCTTCTCCTCTCACTCGAGCGGTCCGGGTTCAAACCCCAGCGGCACGCACCACTGATTTTTCTAAGTTATGTGCGATTTAAGTAATTAAATGTCACTTTCTATAACGGTGAAGGACACATCGTGAGGAAACCTGCGTGCCTGACAGTTCATCATAATGTTCTCGAAGGCATGTGAAGTCTGCCAATACTCACTTGGCCAGCGTGGTGGACTAAGGCCTAATCCCTCCCATTCTGAGAGGAGACCCGTGCCCAACAGTGGAACGAAGAAAGGGTTGTGATGATGATGATGATGAATAACCAATTAACGAACTGACCAACTAATACTATACTGCTAAATGTACTCCCACTCCCTATTTGAGTCTAGTTCAAAGTGTGTGTTCAAAATGTTATATACATAATAAAGTGAAATTGTGTTTCTTGTTCTTCAAAACACTTAAAGGATGTGATTAATTCAGCTATAATTTGATCCACACAAACATTTCATTTTATTTTTAATGAAATTTAGAAATGAACCGAGTTTAAATCTGTGATGTGATTTTAATCTATAGCTATCCCGAACCGATACTGTACGGATCGGCCTAATTGTGCAACTAGTAATTAAAACGGCGTTGGAATTTACGTTCGGACAGCGTCAGTCACTGTCTTATTAGTGTGGTTTATCTGAGTTTAATGTATCTCTCGTATTTGATTACAAAACATCTCGTTGGGCTTTTGACAGCGACACTTGGTTACGCGTCATGACAATTTCCTGCTGTTAACAGTCGCATGGTGCGGATTCAGTCAAAGAATTTTCTTATTTCTATTTATTAGGTAAGGAAAGCCATAGAGTAAGGAGCAAAGTTTAGTTATGTTGTCCGTGGGTACCCTTAACGAATATTATTATCATGAATTTAGATTTTTTTTAAATGTTTATGGGATGCCACCTTCGATATATTCTACCGAAAGGAATCATCAAAATCGGTTAAAATGTAAGTAGGATTGTTAGTTTTATTAAATTTTTGTCATATTTTCCTACGATATCTACTTTAATGTGCAATCAAGCTTTGTTATGCCTGAAAACATCGCTGTTAAATTTCCACAGTAGAAGCTATCCAAAAGTTAGTGCCCGCAAAAAGGCGGGAGTCCAAGGCAACCGCAGGTTTATTTACATAAAGTGGAATAATTAATTGGAACTTAAAAGACAAAGGATGGCCGTCCGTTCACTAGTGATGTAAATTTGGTCTAGAACAGAGCTCAGTTTGAATAGATTTTTGTTTAAATTTCGTTTAAACATTTTACAATGCAGATTTGCTGACAGTGTCTTATAAAACACAAAGTTTGGTGTGTATACATTTTATCCTACAGGATTATAGAATTTAAAATATTTGAGGCTCATAACTTTTTGCTTTCTCATATCCTTTCAAAGGTTTTAACTTTTATAACATTTAACTTTAACCAAAAAAAATAAACATTACGTAAATATATTTTTTTCACTTCAAGTCTACAACGCTGTTCCACAAAGTGAAATAATTATGTTTTTACATTTAACTTTAAATTAAAACTTTAAAAGTAACCCGGACGTCGGGGAGCGACGCCAGGTTATATCTTGGTGGTATGGTTTTACGACAGGCATGGGCTACCGTGGCACTATTCTGGTACCGAGCTAAAGAGGTTTCACTGTTGGCACGGATCTTCTCTCTGAATAGGGGAGAGGTAAGTTACATACACGCTGGGCAAGTGAGGATTATCAGGCTTAGGCTTCGAGAATGTTATGTAGCTTTCGTCAGTTAGTTTCATCTGTTTGCTTTAACCTGTAAGCAGAAGAATATAATTGTTTAAAATTACTTCTAAAAGTCATTAGTGATTTTTGTGATGGATTTGAACTCGAACCCTATCAAACGAGGCTGAGTTCCTAGGCTATCACCGATAGCCTAGGCTTCTCAGCCTCTCGAAAATATATTATAATATAATATATTTCTACCTTTCAATAAACATCAATACACATAAAGCTTTCTATAAAAGGAAAAATACCTAAGACAAATGTGGCTTCTAAAAATATTTTATTTGTCTGTGTCGTTTCGGGGAAGTTAATATCCTCGAGAGCAATATTAACAATTTGCCAAGGCCGGTCGTGCCTAGAATCAGTTACGCAAACGGAATTTCTTTACTTAATCTGATAGTTTGACGAGAGACAAATAAATTAATCTTTTCAAGCAAAACAGCTTTCGGTCGCAGTCTACGTTGGATTTCCTTAACCGTTAAAGCAGTTGATATTTAATTTCTTAAATCGCACATAACAGAAAATTCACTGACGCATGTCGCTTAGATTTGACACCAGCGTTTTTGCCACTTGTCTAGGCCCCTAGACCTATTAGGTGATAGAAGAGTTAAATAGCCATAGAACTGTTACTCTGCTTTGGGTTACGCACTGGACTAGGATATCAAAACAATAAACAGGGATCTAATCTACAAAGGTATCTATTTGCAAACATAAATCGATTATCTGTATAAATACCTACTCGTACAATATTTGTAACTAACCTATAAGTAATATTTTCAAATATTTTCATCACAAAATTAAGTTAACGGTCTTAAATATTAATCTGTCGGATACGTTCGTTCCGTTAGATTTGGTAATAGCTCCACAACATATTTCATGAGCATCCCAATTACTATTTGAAACGACTAATTAAAAAGGCCCCATAAATTAATTTAACTTGATGGATGTTTTATGCACGCCAAGATTACTGCATTAACGATGTTGTAAAACTAACTTGATATATTCCTGCTTAGTTTGGGTAATTGGGTAAGGAATCCTACACTACTGGGGGTCTTTGCTTGGAACTAGCTCCACGTGTGTTCTGAATAAGCTGTAATGAATTGTTTTATGCTTCGTATTTGTGGAGGATTATTACACTTTATGCAAGAAACAGCTGTGATGTTGTTAATATTCGGCTTTTTTATTACCCGTGAAAATTCCTGCTAGAATGTTCACCTTGTATTTTATGCATTGCTATATGCTTTTATGCTCTGAAAGTGGCATTATAATTTGATTATATTTGTGCAAGTCTTGTTTAGTTTCGCGTCAGTAGTCAGTATTCTCCACCAATCCGCATTGGAGCAGTATTGTGGAGTATGCTCTAGACCTCCGCAGATTTGTCTGTGGAGGATGATCATGCCCAGCAGTGGGACGTCTATAGGTTGAAGCTTCGGGTTGAAGCTTACGTGACGTATTCTAATCTAACCAATACTAATGGCAATAGGCATTATGTCCGCCCTTTGTGTTAAATAAATAAATGAAATAATAATAATTCACTATGAAATTAACATAATAGGTATTATCACCGCTTTTACTCCATAAATAATTGACTTTATGAATTCAAATGTGGGTATTTACTACAAAACGTTATTGAATCTGAAAGTTCTGAAACATTGTGCTCATTAGGGTATGATGTTATTATATTTAAATTTTACAATCAACGAACAACGAACTGCGAAAACCTAAACCGAAAACCTACCTAGGTAAATTATGCAAATTTACTTTATGCGCTCTACGTTCGGACAATCATGTGCTTATATGGACGAGCATCAATAGTTTTTATCACACCCATGCGCCGATCAACAAGCTATCGATAATAAGTGCCCATTGTAGTTTATCTATGTATTAGAACACTCAATATGTGTACAAGGTGCAAGCAAGCATTTTTAAAATCATACGAATATGATCAATTAAACATACTACCATACCTTTTTTAAATTAACTACGGTAGACTGTAGGTACTGTTCATTGATTGTTAGCAGTAGTTTTCATCCATATTAGATACATATCGATTATACAATTTATATGCTTGACGCGTCCTTTTATCAGGAATTCATATTTTTTATCGTTTTATCAAAAGTTATTACAGTACATGTAACGTTATTAAAGCGAACATTTAACGTGATACGATTGTCAATCCTTATAAGTGTTACTGCACTGTTATTTAATAAGTCCTATTGGGTTCCACTGCATTCATAAATGTCACCGATTGAGGGAGGTCTACGTCGACTACGACTTTAAAAGGCTGATGGATGGATGAACGGGAACCTCCCAGTAGAGAGATATTATGTTCAAGGGAAATATTTTTGTGTTAGTGTCGATTTTACGAATTACAAAAAAAATACGTTCAAACATTTATATATTACGAAAAAGATGGAAAATGCAAATTAAGATAAATAAAAATTATTTATTAATTTAAATAAAAGGTCTGCTCTCGGTTTAGAATAAGTCCTCCATAAATTTCAAGAAAAATAATCCACCTCTAAGAGTAATAGCAGTGTATGCACTAGCGGTGGTTACATATTATGGGTATTCCTTACTATTATATAAATGGAAAAGTGCTTGTTGGTTTGTTGTTTTGTCCTTCTTATCCTCCTGAAGGGATTGGTGGATCGAAATGATTTTGTGCATAGATGTAATTAATATACGGCGATTCTCTAGACCGTATATATGCTGTTTTTTTACGTAATTTTTTATGTTATACGCTGGCGGAGTCGCGGGATGATTTATAAATACGAACAAATAAACTGAAATGCTCGAAAAGTAAAAAATATACCAAAAATACCATACCAAATTGTAGTGAATCAACATTATCGTGCCTTGAAATAAGAAGAGTAAAAATGCATATAAAGTAAGTAGTTACCTGCAATCGAGCAACCGAAACTAATCGCTAATTCTGCTGAGTTAACAAGTGCGGCTTAACGACCCTAAGCCAGCAGCCAGGTTAATTGCGTTTTAAGCTTCTAGAACATTCTTTTTTTTTGTTTTTTTGTACTTCTGAACTGAATGATAAATACAGGAGGAGGAGAGAATCTTGAAATACTATCTATAAATCTTTCGTAGTCCACTTCTGCATCCAATCCAGTAAATAATATACAATTATTAATTGATTACTTTTTGAAGTTTTTTATTGACCACAGTAGTTCCTTTAGTAAAAATAGCAGAAAGTTTGAAATATGCCTAATATGACTCTAATAATAATAAAATCCACTAAAAAAACTAAAATCACGCAAATCTACAACTAATTTTTTTTATTGCTTTGTCATTTGTCCTTGATGTTTCCAAAGTTTCAAAATAATTCGTTTTGAAGTGAGCAAAAATTACGTCCATAGATTCATTACATACATACATACCATATACATTACCAAGCTAATAATATCGTGTTAAAAATGGGTTCGCAACAGACCCGCGAACTATATGTGCAGAAATCCATTTAGACTAGAGTCCACATTGAGTAATCAAAAAGCTATGAAACAATTTACGTCATACTCCAGTTTCGTGGTGTTATTTGTTTACCATAAAATTTTGTTTATAGTTTAATGCCATGGTTAATCTTGATTGCAAATCGATCGATTCTGTGAAAATAACGCAAAATGTAGAAAAAAATAAAAAATTGTAATTTTTATCAATTTTAGCCAAAGACATAAACAACTAGGGCTGTTTGGAATTAAAATTTTGACGCAGCATCAAAGGTGTTTGGAAAAAAAATGGTGCACTAATTTTTGAAGAAGTATTAGTATAAAAAATTAATTAGTAAACAAAAATTGGTTTTTGTCTTAGATGACTATTTATTATAACTGAGGAACATCGCTTCTAGTAGTGTACATAAAAGTCTTTGATTTTAGCATAGAATACTGTGAATTATCTACTTAACTTATATATCTATAGAGTGTGTATGTATTACAAATTATTACCGCAACTTAATTGAAATAATCCTCAATTACGTGTATTTTAAGGCTTTAAATTTTTTTTATGGCTATGTTAACATTTTCAACTTTTTTTAATTTGCACCTAAACAACTATAAATGCTACGTTATTTTTGCGAATCACATGCTCCTGAGTTAATGACCGCTAAATTCGATATTTAAATTTTTACACAAGCCAAGTTTCCATTATTATTAAGCCTTGTTCATAAACATTCACGTTACTGTTATTGGTTGCGGTTACGGCTGACCAGCGATCTGTTTGTGTTCAAAAGAGACATATCCGTGTTTACGACGTGTTATTACTTGCGTGACATGATGAACAAGTTGAATGGGAATATTGGTTACTGCATCGGGATAATTTTCGTCTGTGATGCTAAAAGTTTCCAGTAAAGTAGTTTAATCAGATATTAATTTAAATGTCATATTCTAAATAATTATACTCAAAAAAATTTTTTTTTTAAAAGCTTTTATAACTTTTTTTTATTTTCATGCATTGTCATCGGAACCTAACCTAATATGTGTGCCAAATTTCAGCTCGATAGTTTCAGTGGAAGTGGGTGAAATATTGATTGCAAGATTCCAGGATATACATGAATGAATACATACATACGAGTGAAGTTAAAATAAAAGCTTTTAAAAAGGTCCCTATCTTCGTTGTTTTTTTTATGTTTAGTTTCTACTTTTTAATTCTTATTTTGGGTACGGATTAATATTTTAATTATAATTTTATTTTATGCTTGGGTAGCTAAATAATAAAGCGTCCTACTGAAAGTTGGTTGTAGGTTGTAATGACTTTTTCGATATTACAAAATGAAAATATCTAGAGTCAAATATGGGTGCCAATTTTTATGGTCACTGTAAAAATCAATGTAGGTATTTGGAAGTCATAAAAGAAAGAGTAGAAGGAAACATTAAATTGTATCTTCTGTATTATGTACCTGTACAAATCGAAAAAATTGGTACAGTAATGTGCAGTAATATTGGATTTCAAACAATATCAATCTCAATCAGAAAGAAGAACAGAGTCGAGCAGATGATACAACGTCCAAAAATAGTTTAAACATAAATTAAATATCTATTCTAATAAAGCAGCGTAAAATATTACTAGCAAATACTTATACGTCAAACGTAATACTGACTAATGGACTCAAACTGCCAAAACGTCCCGTAGAATAGAATGAAGTCCTTTTAAGCACTCACGATCCCCTCTTGGAATGCTGCCATATCCATCGTTATCCTTGGCCAATAGAAAAATATTATCCACTGCAGAACCTAGCGCAAAAAGAGCGAATATATCGCAACGATCTTGGCGCAGTACAACAAAAAGTGTTGATGACGTCATACTTGCACTTTTATCCTCTTACTAAACCCACAAACGATTAAAAATACTTACTCAGCAACAGTTACAAAAATTTAGGTTTACTTTATCACTATAAGCTAGGTTTCCCACATATATTGTTCTCACCTCACTGAGAAGAAGTTTATTTTGTGAATTTAAAGCAAGAGAAGACTATATATATCTTCTATACATTTTGTTAATTGGTAATAATTATCGGGGCGGTGCTGCATACAAATTTGCTATATTATATCCATTAAAAAAACGTAAGGAAGGCTTTACGTTTGTATTCCGATAAAAAACAATATAATAATATATAAATTTCCGCCTTTCATTTAAATATCGGGTCACTTACAGTTTTTATCGATAAGCGATAGCTATAGATATAGCGAAAGCGATAGCAATAGATTATAACGAAAGCGATAGCGATAGATATAGCGAGAACGATAGCGATATATATAGCGAAAGCGATAGCGATAGCGTTAGTGGTAGCGATAGCGACAGCGATTCAATGAATCGTAAACAACACATAGGATAGTAAATTTTACACATTTATACTCGTATGTCTCTAAAAGTACATATTTATTTTATAATTACTAAGTGGGCTACCCTACATCATTCATCATCATTAGTTGTTTAACCGTCATAATAGTAAATTAAAAAATAAATGTGTATTTACTAACATTTTAAAAGTGTAAGACTCCTCGTTTGTCTTAGTCTTACCCCACCTCACTATGTAAATTACTGCCCAAAGCAAATATGAGCATCGTGATGTGGCGATGCTATGCTGTAACATAACGATAGAAGTAAAGCCTCTCCGTGAGCTGAAAACTCTAGGTTTTTGATTCAACCATATTCCTAATTATGTTAAGCTTTACATAGGGTTACCACTCTCAAAAAACGTATTCACCACTACAACAGGCTCATTAGTTATTGCAAAAACAACTGATATATCACGACACGACATTGTTGGCTCACCGGGACAAAAAGGATACGATGTATCATGCCTAGGCGCCGTTCTCTCATTACGACGTTTTTGCAAAATAAACATCAGCCGACAATGGAGTAGGATGCAGTGTATTTAGGATTGATGATATTATGACTCAACATATTTTTTACACCTACGTTCTCTTTATCTTCTCATTATGATGGATGGAGAGAGTAGACAATAATGCAATTTTCTGCACCTATTCTATTAACATATGAGAGCGTTCTGCCGTATATTTATTAAAGTTATTTGGCAAGATCAGACAAATTTTCAATTTGTATTGAGTTTCACTGAAAGATGACGAAGAGTAAGTTAATTTTGATAGCAATTACTTATATGATCACATTAAATGAATCGTCAGCGGTCTTAGTAAGTAGCAAGACAATATTCGCCTTATCTTCGGCCATGGCAAAGCCTTCGGTTGCTCCAATCCAACAATAAAATAATAGTATAATCGTACCAAGAACATTTGATTTTCACTTTTGAACTGTATATTTCAAATGTAAAGGTAAGTATATCAGTATACAAAAGAAATTAGTTCACATTTTGCGTTGCGGTCTAACTTTGTCAAGTGCTTCCGTGTATGGAACTCGCTAGTTTTCAAATTAATGTAGAGCTGCCTCGGCCCGGATACCGGGATAGAGTTTTCAAAGTGTCTCCTGGGAATAATGGCTCGCTATCTCTTAACACGCTTGGTTAGCATAGCAGCCACTCGAATGTGAATTGTTTTATGTTACTCTGTACATGTAATTTTTACTACGTCTGGTACCAATGTAGCTGTGGATTAAAACTAGTATAAAAATGAGTAAAATAATATAAGGACACACACAAACACACTCACACGCATGATGTATGAAAGGAACCGTTCTTAAATTAAGTAAAACCATTTTTAGTAACTGCGTAATCCATTTTTGGCTTTAGTATATCATATATATATTGTATTAACTATTGTACTTTTATCGCTGTTGGATTGCCTAATAAAAAAAATCAATAAATAAATAGAGAGTGAACTTAAGTAAACTTCCTATTGGTTCGACGAAAATCTTATGCGCTGACTCATTAAAAGTGTACTTTAGTTTTTCATATGACTTTCTTCGAGCCATTTGTGAGCTTGGGAAGGCGACACGACAAGCCGGAGAGCTTAGTTAACCAATTCAGATGGTTACATTTAACTTAACCACTACTCTGCAGCTTATTCCTTGGGCTGAGTTAACCAGTTACAACATCGTTATAGCCAGAACGCACAGTTCAATTCAGTTGACCACATTTGGCTAAGTGGTTGACTCGATCCACTGTAATTTTTTTAAATCAAAAGCCCAACAAATGGAGTATTGCAAATGCTAATTGCGGTTCCTATTTACCATTAACTGTATCTGTCTTATATATTAAGATACCTATTTTAAATATATTGTAATTAAATTTTTTATGTAACATGGTAAAGTTTTTAATGTTAAAATTGAAAATAAAGTTATTTTTTAAGTATAAAAAGAATATTCAAGAAAAGCAACGTCGACCTATGTAAGGCACGTTTTCAAAATCCTCATTCATCCCATCCAATACAATTACAAGTCATCCCGTACAATTACAAGTCA